>VWYI01053759.1:0-53305 GCA_013399455.1 Anthoscopus minutus
GGAAATAATTTAGTTAAAACTTGTAAAACCTGGATAACTCTTTGAATGTGGTGGAGAGATACTAAAGTATGACCTTCTTTTAAAACTAGAATGACAGTAAATCCTATTGCAGAAACACCTGCACTTCCCAACCAAATAATACCCAAACAAAAAGCCAGCTATAATTAACCAATGACAAATAACAACTCTCTTAATTTATTAATCTAATTAATTCACTCCCTGTATTTATTAAACTAATTGCATTGGTTTCTCAAGGGGAATTACATCCCCTACATTTCTCCTTAACATGTATCCTAGGCAGAATCTTCAATATTTTATTGCCGTAATTGAGAAAATATTTTTGGTATATTCCTACTCTATATTAAATTGTCACCATAAACAAGGTGTTGTGATTTTTATGTCATAAAAACACAGCAGGTGAACAGAAATGGGATGTGATAACTCTGACAATAAAGTTTGCATTGCTGCCCCAAAAGTCTAGAGTAATGGCAGCTCTTGCCAGACTTTACAAGAAAATTTCCTGCTGGATCAAGACATCATGAAATGTTTTGTAGGAAAAGAAAGTGCCTAATGTAGATAAGACTTTAACAAAACATTTTGGAAATAAAGGAGGCCTCAAACACAAATGTAGTTCAGTAAATAAAACATCAATGTCAATGAGAATAACAGAACAAATTGAGCATACTCAGTTTGCTCTAAACAGCAAGACATATACTGTAGTGGAGAGAGAGTGAAAGACAGAAAGGAAAATAACAATTTTGGTATGAGATTTCTAAAATTATTTGATTCAACTGTCTGTTAAAAAGCAGCTAAACACACCACTTACAGTCATCACAGTGTTATGGATATGATTTTATCTGCACTTCCACTGTAACTGTGAAGTGATTCACAGTAAATCAGAGGACATAGCATAAGATTTCTGGTGAATGTTCAGCCTTGTGTTAATCTGCCACACATGAGTAAATTTCACATTCAAAGAACCTATGATTTGAGTTATTATTTGTTTTAAATGGGCAAGGTTTTAACAGCTTTCATGTACAAAGTGCCAGAACTCAAAGTTGGTTGAAAAACAAAAAATGTCAGCATTGGTATAAACTTGCATCAAATTGTACCCAGGGAGACATCAGAGAAATCTGAAGGAGAAAGGTACCTTTTAAAATCTCACACAGAAGAGATACAGTGAGCTGAACACTTTGTGGCAGAGAGAAAATAACATCCCTAGCACTGCAACCAATGGGAATGTGGAAAGAAGGAGGTCATCTTGGGATCTTCAGTGCAGAAAAAGAAATGTCTGTATAATACCTTTCTGGGTGAAGCTCTAGCAATGTAATCCCTCAATGTTCTTAACATTTTTTTCTCGATCTGAACAACAAGGTAGGTTCCGTTCAGCACTGGGACTGAGGAATGCTCAAACCCTGAATTTCCCATGTAGCTGTAGTTTGATTTCCCAGAAACAATTACTGATGCCACAGCAAGAGATGAGGATGAATACAAGAAAAAATGTAAGCAGATGGCTGCCAAGCTAAACTAAAATGCTAACTTCATCCTAAACAGGATAAAATGAAAAAGGATGGTAGAGGGTGAAGAAGAGTCCCAACAAGGAAATGTATTACAATAGGGGAATTGCGAGCTACACAGATGATGATATTCTCCTTGACTGCTTCATTTAAAGCTGGACAAGGAACCATGAAAGGTACCAGAAGGGACAGACAGGAGGACCTGTTCTGCTGTTACAGAGTTTCAGAATATCTCTCTGATATTCTGGTGAATCTGGTCATGAAAAGAGTTACATTGATTCTCTTTCCAGAGGAAAATAGTGCTCTGCAGGTAATGTTTCATGTATTCAATATTAAAGTATTTTGAAATATATTTGTATCAGCTTGTTCCCCAAATACAGCTTCTTTTGCACAAGAAGTGACTAACTAAATAAACAAATAAATAAATATAAATGCAGCTTAAAAGTTAATAATTTACTGTCATTCTTTGGACAGTAGTCTCCTGCTAGGCATTCTCTTCTAGTGGGACCTCTGACTGAGGCCAACACCTTGTGCACATTCCCTGTGCCAGGTGCACAACTTCTGAAAATAAAGGACCAACAGTTGCACATTGTAATTTTTTTTTTCAGGCCTAAAGGCTCCAAACAACACTGCAAACACAATCATCTAAAATATAGGCAGCTTTTAGCAATTACCAGCACAACAGATAATTTTGAATATCCCCAAATACATCAAGAAGCTGAGCTTATAATTAGAGCATTTCTGATTTATCAGACCTCCACCACACGTGACTCCCTTCGTTGTATAAATCATTGCACCCCCACAATTCTCCCACAAAATGCAAAAGTGGCCTGGTTTTTCCAAAGCTGATTAGCATCGATAGCACTTCCTTCCAGACAATCCAATCTAATCTCTCATTTACCCTGGTTCAAGGGTGTGAGGAATCACACTTTTTTCCCCCATTGCTGAAAGGGTGATGGCAAGAATTGAGTAGACTCCAAGGAGCTCTTCTATGCTTTTAGTGTTAACCATACAAACATGTATGCTTGGAACATCATCTGTGGAAGAAATATGAGGTAAGCTAGGAGGAACATTAATCTTGAACTGTGCTGGAGGCATCCCTTTCAATTACTCTTCTTTTTCATCTCCTTGTCACCCACATCTTCCTTGGTAACAAAACCTCTTCCAATTGGAAATTCTTCTCTGGTCACAATGTCTCCTTATGAAAGAGAGAAAAGAGCTGCTGCTCTGAGTGTTTATGTAGAGGGCAACTGAGGACTGCTTCCTTCTTCTTGACTAATGCTCATGTAAGACAGAGAGGAAATACCTGGAAAATTGTAATGGTCAGTAACAACAAAATCCCTAATATTTTGCTGATGGATGCTTCCTCCACTCAGTGCCATCTGGCACTGCACTTGCCTCCCTTACTTTTCGTAGTTTTTTGACAAACCTTAATTTTTCTTTTATGTTGGTTATTTTTCTTCTCTGCCTGTCACCTGGGAACTGTTGGTATTTCACTTCATGCATCAACTATTTCTTGGTGGTCCAAGGTGGCATCACCAGGTTCCACACATACTGCTCTTTTCCCTGCTTCATCATGCTTTATCAGCATCTTTTTCATCTGATGGTCACCAAAGACCTCCAGTCTCCTTCTGCCAGGAGACTCAGATTATTTCCTCTACCCCTCCCCAGAGTAACTAATAAGAGCTCCCTTCCCCCAGCCTTACTTCTCATTCCTCCTCTTCCATACTGCTGCCCTCAGGGTCCTTCCTATCAAGCCAGCAGGCATTCTGGGCAAAGAAAAACTTGGACACCTCTTCTGGATGCTGTTGCTGAGGTGACTGTGGGCCAAAGAAAGGGCCCACATTCATCCCTAAGAGTGAAAAGAGCTTTTCTCACAGCAGCTGTCTAAGTGGCTTAGACAGGGCTTTCTACATTGTAGCACATGGAATTAACACAAACGAAATGGCTGACCAGTATTTTACATGTTAGATGCACAATTCCCCCCTTACATTTTTCTTTATGGAGCCTTTGAGCAAACAGGATAAAAAATTGCACAGTCAGACATTTGGAGTTGAAATAGGCAAGCCATTCTGAAAGATGAGTTCTTGGATTGTCTGACATCATCCTTCAGCTTCTGCTGAATGAAAACATTCTTGTGTGAAAAATAATAATGTAAGTAACTCCACATGCAAAAGATGTTTATTAAATTAAATTTTCTGTCATTTCATGTGTGCTACAAATGCTCAGATGCAATGCTGAAGCTCAAATGCTTCTCTAATTGGGATGAGAACACATTGAAGAGGTGAGCACATGAAAAGGTAACATTCTGAAAAGTAACCAGCTGAAATGGAACTGTATCAGTGAGTAATTCTGTTTCCACTGTTTTAGTATTGTGTATGTGAGGAAAGAGAACTGTTCTCTTCACTCATGGAAAGTGAGTCTCTTGAAGACTGCACAAAACTTCATTCACATTTAAGACCAGAAAACCACTACAAAGGGTATTCCCCACCTTTTGGAGTGACCACAGCTTCAGTTAACTCCATTTGGATTTGTAAGGACCTCTGAAAAGTCAGACAAAAATCTTGATTTAGTGAAAAATGCTTATTTCTCCACAAGTAAAAATGAGGCAAAGATCTCTGGTCTTTTCTACAAATACATATTTTCTTTTTGCTTCAACCAAAATTAATGCATTATTTTATATACCTCATAGGTGAGTGAAATGATCAGTACAAAGCGGGTAACTGCCTTGTTAAGGTCAGGCATTGAGTCAGCATGCCTGAAAATAGGTATCTTTTTCTCCAACCACTAGACCTTTTTTTCATTATTTACCCTCTCCATGTTCTACTTCTTACAACTCCATGTTTAAAAAGAAAATTGGAAAGGGAGCTGAAAGATATGGAATTCCAAAGGAAAGTCATTTGTTTTAAAAACAATCCTGAAAAGGCTGGCCAAATGTTCTCATGCTTTATTTAGATGTCAGAATATATTGCATCAATTTCCAACGTCCTAAACCTAGATAAAGAACAACAAAATAATTAAGAAAGTGAAAAAATAAAGGGGCTGGCAACAAAACTGCTGAACTGACAGCCTGGTAAGTCATCTTAATCAAGTATTATCATGGCAACAGAGGAGACCTCTGATTTTTGACTCATGTCACAAATTGCATTGTGACAGTTCTGTGGAGAACTCCTTTTTCCACTGACAAGCTCTTGTTTTCACATCTGGAAGAAAGGGGTGACCAGAAGTTCAAAATTCAGTGGTCTAAAAGTGCATGACTGAAAATACTTAAAGAGCAGCACAGAAGAATGCTGGGATTTAAAGGCCAGCTTCCTGGAGCCCCGGTGGTTCCCCAGTTCTCAGTGACTCTTTTAACCTTGACCACTGAACACTTCTAGTGCTGCTCTTTCAGCTGCCACACCTACTGCTTTGGATTTTGACCTAAGGCACAAGCAGATAGAAATATTAAGACCTTGAAAGACAGTGAGAAAAAGAATCCTCCCAAGATCCCACAATCCCACCTTCCAGAATGGTCCGTGTGCATTTTGTTGACACATTACCAATAGGCATAAAAAGCCATGTCCTGCACCTCTTACATTTCCTAATCCATCCCCACTCAGCAAAATATTGAGGGATGTAGAGAGAAGAGAGGGAGTTTCCACAAAGTTATACATCATGATTTCTCCCTCCTCCAGGCTCTTCATTTATTCACATGATGCAAAGCACTTCTGAGCGGTCCCTCTCTCTCTCTCTGCTGTAGAGACATCCTACAGTGAATACATTCAGAAAAAACCCTTGGACTTCACTCCTGCTTGGGGTTCTAACTTCACTGTAAAGTGAAATACTGCCTAAATACTTAGTTGGATTACAGTATATTTACTCTACTGCTCCTCAATTATCCATAGTTTCATTGACTACTGTTTCAGCACTTGTGTACTGGTGTGTAATATGTTGTGTGCCTGTAAACAAAGGGCAAATTTAAATAGCTAAATTAGTCTCTTGTTTAACCCCTGCTCTTAAAATAGCGTAATGTTGAGATATCACTCTCCTTGCTAAACACCTAGATTTCAGTGGCACAGAAAAAGAGTCGTAAATGCAAGATGATAAAACAAAAAACAAAAAGAAAAAAGTCACATTATTTTTCCTGCAGCCTGTGGGCATGCACCCACATATTCTCTGTGCTCCACTGTGGAGGAATAAGCTCCCTCCTGTGTAATTTCCAAGGAGCAAAATCTCTCCTGATTAGCTGCACACATTAAACAAGGCAACATGTATTTTTTGAGTTGTACAACACATAAGCTTTTTTCTCCTTTTTTATATATATAATGCAGTCCACACAGCTGTGGTGATCTGTGCAAAGGGATGTTCTAGGTTGCCTTAAACTTATATTCTCACTTTCCATCTAACATTTAAACAAACAAAAAGATACTGCTCCTTGAACAAGGTCAGAGAGGTCTTCAGATGGTCTATTTCCTCAGCTTGCCTTTGACTCCACATTGCTTTGCAAATCAGATGCTAGATATATTTTGATTATTTTGTACTTTAATGGATCATGTACAAAGAGTCCACCCTTCACATCATAGTCATTAATTTTTTCTGGAGTCTGATGGCAAAAGCAGGTAGAAGGGTGTGTGTGTGTGTGTGTGTGTGCGTGCACACCTGTGTATACATGTGTGCTGATTGAAAAGTGATGGATTATTTTCATGTGGTAAGAAACACAATGTTTTCTTTAGCACAGCAGGATATTCTGTTTGCAAGGTCTAACAGTGAAATATTATGCATATCTGGAGCTGGCCCACTGCCAAAAACCTAACAGCAGAAATCAGAAGAGATTTTGAATTTGAATCTTAAAAAACCAGTACACCCTACAAAGCAACTAATGAGACATTCAAAACAGAAAAGCACTTGTACTAAAGCATGATTGCTGTCATATATGTCATAATTTACAAAACAGTAAATAATTATTCATCTAAATGTTACCTTGAACTTCAATTTAAAATATAAATATATTTTCAATGACTTCTACATCTGTGCTGATACAGGTTTATTTATCATGACCCAAAGTAAATTAAGTGATAGATTTCCCAAGCTCAAAGAAGCAATCACTTAAGAAGTAGGTACAATTAAAAAAAGAAACAAAAAACAAAACAAAACAAAAACAAACAAGACTTGCATAACCCCAAAACACCAAATACGTGAGAACTGTAGCACATCAAAATAGAATATACTAGCCCAGAAAAACACCAGAATATTTTCATTGAATTCTTGTGAGAGAGGATGGGGCTGTGAATAACATTCAACTAAAGGGAGTTGGGCTGGGGTCTAATAAGACACTGCAGGAGAAAGTTGGAGTTTTGCCATTCACTTCACTGGTGGACAAGCCAAGCATTGCCTTTTAAAAATCAGGCTTTGAGGCCTTTTTTCAGGGCTAAGGTCCAATTAAATTGGACAGAAGAAATACCAGTGTACAGTCAACCCTCTGATCCTAACATATAATTCTTATGAAAAGGCAAAAAGAAGTTCACATGAGGATGGTTCCCACAGCACACACAGTTGTGGCAGTCTGGGATCTCACACCTTCATTGTAAACTTGCAAAAATCCATTCAGTTTCCGGGGACATAACTTTCAGCATGGGATCTGTAAAAACAACTCTTCCCTTGGTAAGCCCTGTATGTGTGCACTCATTCCTTGATTAATTTATTGCACTTGTCTAATTACTAAATAACATTGGACAGTGTGGGTAAAGGAACATAAGGAACATATATATATACATTTATATATATGTATATATATATATGCACTTGTATGTGACAGGGTGAAGATGTTATTTACCATTAGCAAACCCTTCTGGAAAATCTCACTCAAGCTCTCACAGTGCATCTTTATTTCCACTGCATCTCTTTTATCACCAGATCTTCACACTGGGGTTCAGAAAATGCTTACAGTACTGGAGAGTTTATTAAAAACAGGCTAGTGGTTTTATCAACATAGTTAATATTCTAAGAGCAAAAGATTTAGTGTCAGGACACAATCAAGGTCTGGACTATTAATATGGAAACTGCAGCATTTTGAAAAAGGAAAAACTAGGAACCCAGGATATGTATTTAGTAAACTTCCGAAGTAAATCACATCTGTTTTTATAATCTGATTTTTTTTTTTAAATGAGACAAAGCCTACTAGAAATTTAGAAACCATAATGGTAAGACACAAATATTTTTTAATACTTTGAATATAGAGTTTTTTACTTGCCCTGTTGCATTTCTTTTGACACATTACCTCAGGACCCTTATTTTGAAATCATTAGAAACTGGTTTGGAGTAAGAATTGTTCCTGCCCAAATAAAAAGGGTCCACAAGTGATAAATTGCCATTTTCATCTGGCAGGATATATTACTATTGGGAATTTTCCGCTAAGTTTCCACTAAGGATTTTCATTGTTATATTTTGATACACAGAAGTTGACTGGCACATCTTTTCAAAACCTTTCTTGTTTTTTCCAAACATAACTAGCATAAAAAAAGAACCATAATATGTATTATGGGAAAGCAGCACAGTGATATAAAAGACTTCCATACTAAGAGCAGACGGAAAATGGTAGTTATTATTAATTTAGAAAAAACAAAAGAGCTACCCAGCATTTCAGTAATGTGGCAAGTTGTGTGCTATTGAGGGAAAGAGGATTTTATAATTGGATTTTAGAGTAATTTAGGAGACGAGATAAGCTGTAATGGTTGCATATTAGAGGTTAAAACTACAGCAGAAACTCATAACGTAAGGGTTCATTGCACTGAGGAAAACAGAACAAAGGAAACAACACTGGAGCAGCCTGGCGTAGGTAACAGCAAGGTAAGTGTGGGCAACAGGAAGCTGAGGGGCTTTTACATTAACATCCACTTAAAGCAGCATTCCTTCCCTTCACAACTGGCTCCTTAAAAAATTAATTATATGTGTGTGTATATATATGTATATATATAATCTTATATGCATATATAACAGGCTAGGAATGCTACTTCCTAAACTGTGCAGGCAGTAACACCTTGATTTTAGGAGAGGAATACCAATAAGCTTTTACATATTCCTCACTAGTAATGACAAAAGAATATGTTACAATGCCACCAAGCATGGACATGGCACAAAACTTTTGCACAAGGAAATCAGGATATACCCCTGGAGAGCAGGGGGTACTTTCCCCTGCTAATTCTTCCCTGAGCAAACGGAGACACAGCAAGAAGACAGAGACCTTTCCCTGGGGGATTCATGCTCCCACAGGCTGTGCAGCTTCTCTGAAGGCTGAAATTCTTTTCCCTCCTCCATCTGCCAAAACTCGAACCCACCCAATCTCCAGAGCCTCGGTAGCTCCCGCCACTTCTGGAGCTCACAAGTCACGAAGGCAGCGCTTTGCCAATAGAGAGGAGGGACACAAGGAGCAGAGGCCAGGAACAAAGGCTAGGCCATCAAAATCAGGCAGAGCAGAGCTTGAGACAAGCACCTAAGTGATCACAAATTTTCTGGGGCTGCTGTCTGCCTCCACGCTGCCTGCAAGAAACCTGGCTGACACAGAGCCCAGCAAGGCAGACTCCTGACCTGAGGCAGCAGGCCTGGGCACAACACAAGGGAAGGGAAGTTGCTTTTTAAATGTAAGCTGCTACATCCCTGCAATCTGCAGTATGTCAGCTAACCAGCCAAGTCCCATTATTTTGCTGGGGATGGGAGAGAAAGGGGGAAACATTCTCCAGCATTTTTCCAGGCTAATAGCAGAACACACTTTCAGTTTCCATCGCAGACAGATTCGTCTGCAAAATGGAGCAGTCGTGACCAAGTTCTCAGTTGTGACAAGTGAGCACAGGCTCAAGATCAGTGGCTTTATATTAAATGAGGATCCAGCCTTGAATTTTTCAAAACCAGGTGTCTAATTTTTTTTTGGTGGGACTTTGCTAACATTGAGATATTTTATGTTTGCCAGCTGCCAGTCTCAGTTTGGAAAGCATAGCTTCCTCACTTAGTGATGCAACTCCATAGGCATAGCAAATTATGTACACGTTTGGCAAGCAGCTTTGAAAAAAAAAAAAAAAAGAAAAAATGTATTCTATGCCAAGAAATGTGAACACTTGCAAAAATACAGTAGTTTACCAGACAAAAACAGTGAGCACCCCGTTCGCCTTCCAAGGATTTGGCTGGGGAATGTTCACCTGAGCAATCTAAACTCTCAGCATTCCAGAGGCAAAGGGGAGGGGGGAAAAGAGAAAAAGCACATTATTCTGCATGGCGAATTCTGCATGGCTTCTCCCAGCAAGCAGAGCACCACTGCTCACCAACAGGGTAAATCACCCAAGCCCTGAAGAAGCAAAATCTGCTCAGAGAGTGCAGGCTCACTCTGGCTGTCCTTAGAACGGAGGATACTTCAAAGTTGGAGTCCTCTCGTTACCAGTGCTTGGCTACCCCCTGCTGGGCTCCCACGGCTCACACCCTTCTGTAGCATCAGGCAGCGACAGCAAAGCGTCCCGAACAGCCGGGTTCATCGCTGGGGTAAGCTTCCCAAACCAAACCAGGCTGCCAGGCTTTGCTCCTGCTCAGAACCCATAAATGACACCGCCCGCTCAGCTGGGATTACAAGGGTGGCTGGTTATCGTACTGCAAGCCTCTGGTTTTTATGCTGTAGGTGGGTTTATCAAAGGCTTCCCCCAAATTCTAAATCAGAACACATTTAAGGAATGAATGGTACCACTCAAGAAGCAAATGAGATCCCCACACATGAATATCCAGAAAACCAAATATTTTCCCAGTACGTATAGAACTCTAAGGCAGAAAAATTCCTTTCTAATTCTGTGTAAATTGGATGAGCACATCCAAAACACTCTTCTCAGCTTGCTTTAAAAGCATTCCTCAAATACAATTCAGGACAGAAATTCCCAGTACAAACCCATTATTTATGTATTTTGTGGATAAATTTAAACAGGAAAATGTGCTGCAAGACGTGTTCAAACAACTAATAGTTCCTGTAAACCAAAAATATATTAAAAATCAGAAAAATGAAAAGAAAAAGATTAGTTGTTTTAAGCTATAACACAGCTGTATGCAACTAAAGCCAGAAACATGTGAAATTAAATTGGATTTTGGGGCAGGGGGTGGGGTAGTGTGCAATGGGGTTAAGTTTACTAGTAATTCAAATCCTTTTTTCTAAGTTGCAAGACGTTGTTAGTGACACTTTTATTTTTCTTTCATTCTGTTTATTTTTGTGAACAAGGCAGAAAAGAAATTGTTATTTGAACCATATTAACAGAGGCTGCGTGTGCTGGCTTAGGGTACTTGCGTAGCCAGTTACTGCTTCTATGTAGCAGAAGGGTAAAAAAAAAAGCAAATATCCTTTCAAACATTTATTAGTGTCACATAAATAGCAGAATTCTATAGAACAACAGATTAATAACAGGCTGAATTAGTCTCTAACCTCTTTGATTTCTAAATGCCGGTAAGACACTGTCCCCCTTGTTCCTTTATCTAAATAAAGCATGTGTAGCAAACAAATATTTCCCTTGTGTTACCACAGGAAAAGGGAAGAAGTTTTCATGAAACAGAGTTGTAAAGGGATCATATTACTGAACTAGAGTCACATCTCTCCTCTAAACTGTTGTCCTTTATGCTGCCTGTCCTCTGCAAGAAGAGAAATGGCAGCAGCAGACTTTGAGGTGGGAGGGGGAAGACAGGATACTGTGCCTGTCTGTTAGTCAGCAGGAGCCGTCAGCTAAAGGGGACGGGTTAGAATCTATAGTTCTCAAAATCTAGACAACTAATCTATTTTTTTTCCTCCTATATTTAGATTCTGGTTTGTTCTCAGGACACATAACCTTTTCAGATGTTCACTCCTGAAAAGGACAGAAGTGCAAAAAAATAGTATTTCAAAGCTACAGGCCAACAAGGAATAGAGGGATCCTATCCTTCAGCTGCCACTATTGACAGAAGGCCTTTGCTTTACTCAAAATGGCTTTGTCTCTGCTGTGGATCTGTTCACAATTTATTTGAAAGCAGAAGGCACTTATTTAAAAACAGAGCCAGAACCAATCACTAATCTGACAAGTTTTCCACACAGCTCCAGCCCAATCTTTCTCTCTGTTGTTTAGTAGTGGCCATACACTTCTAGAAAATGAACAGGGCATGAGCATCACTCAGCAATTGGATGTGTCTAGAGTGAAAGTGGATGGAAGGATATGCCTGTTTCCCCCAGACTGAGGACCAGTCTGAGGAAAGGCTTGGGCATCCCCACTCCATCCCATCCTGGAGTCCTGGCTTCTAAGTGGGCAGCCCTGGAGGAAACTTCCTGTGTGCCATGGGATGCCATCACAGCTCACCTCTGAGCTTTTCCTGAGAGTTCCTGCATCTCATCCCAACAGAAAGCTAGGAGTAGACTGGGATGCATCATCCAGATCTCAAAGCTAAGTAACATTTGCAGTTATCAGAGTTTATCTTAACTATTGCTTAGAACTGCATCCAGCCTTTGGTTTTAAATCACTTCATCCTCTTTTACACCACCTCATCTTCACCTCTGCAATCCTCTTCTAGCTGTCCCAAACACCATCTTTCCTGTTCTAGCCTAGATGGCTTGTACCAGCTTTCTGTCATGCCTTTCAATGGACCAGTCCTATGTTACCAAGACTCCCCATGGGGCTAAATATCATTTTCTTATGGGCTCCAATTGCAGAGATCTTTCCTGGAGCTACACAAAGTCTAACTGATGTCATGTCTAAAGTTAGTTACCCTTCTGCTAGTCTGCTAGTAGCATTTCTCCTCAGCTTCTGTCCTAGCTTGCTTGCAGACATCTTTTTCTGCTAAAGGTGCTAAAATCTTCTTGGCTTTGTCAGGCACTGCCTAGACACTCCACTCACACTCACAATCTAGCCACCTAGATTCTCTGTGAAATCTCAGCACGACTTTGTACGGCATTCCTGTGTGAAAACCTGTGAGATACATGTTCTTGCAGCCTTCCTTTTGATAAGTGAAGAATGCAATAGCTAGGCAATTTGGGAGAAACTGGAGAATTCTAGGTATTACTCCTGCACTAGCTATAGATATGAGCAGAGGAAGAACATGAAAGATATGTGGAATATATTGGAAATCAGGAAAGAGAGAGAGGAGCTAATACAAAAAGCTTTGGGCAAATCAGCAGTCTTGATTATTTTAGATCCAAAAGACTTCAGTTCCAACACTGTGTATGATC
Source organism: Anthoscopus minutus (assembly GCA_013399455.1). Classification (NCBI taxonomy): domain Eukaryota; kingdom Metazoa; phylum Chordata; class Aves; order Passeriformes; family Paridae; genus Anthoscopus; species Anthoscopus minutus. The sequence goes on from VWYI01053759.1 coordinate 12,706, forward strand.
CAAGCTACAGTATCAGTCAATTAGCAGTTGCAGATCACAGCTCTAAATGTAAGGAATATGCTCCAAGGGAAGCCATTGCTATTCCTCTGCTCCCAACTAACATGTCCCACTGCAAATCCTGAGAGGTATCAACACAGTTCCCAGCAAGATCAATGACTTGTGGTGACATGATTCATTTCTGGTTTCAACATCTGGCTGGAATTTTACGCATACAAAGTCTGTGATTTGTACAAACAATTACTTTAGAGAAACAAAAATCTTTGCAATTCACCATGTCATAACCAAACCATCTGTCCAGCAGGCCACTATGGGATCATGCAGATAGAAAAGAAGGCAGAGGGTGGCCTATTTTGTCTAGTATGTTTGGTTCAAAATATCTGCTTTGGTCTTCATCATCAATAACAGGAGTTCATTCACACTAAGTTCACTAGAGACCAAAGGTTTTCTCATGCCAGCTGAATTATATCCACACCTTCACTGTTGAAATTGTAAGCAAAAAAGCCTAGCTACTGAAGCTCTGTCTACAAAACAAAGGAATACAAGAGTTAGTATCTTATGTGCAAACCAGTATGCTGTGTGCACAAGTGTTACTAATAACATTCCTTCATTTTTCAAAAAACTGGAAGCATTGGATATATGAAATTGTTATGTTTCTTTAGCCCAAGAGAAGGCAAATCCCAGAATATGTATGTTCAAGTCAAATCAAAAGCATTTAGATCATAAGTTCAGTTTCTTATATGAATGTGAGTAACTCAGTGTACATATGGCACTCTCACCAGAACAAATTAATGTTGAAAGCTGAGACATGAGAGACACCTTCCTCAGCCAAGCTGTGACTATCCTTGCCTAGAGCACACAGTACATGGCATTTAAAAGGGTCTGCCCCACAGAATGAGCTTTCCTGGATTGTGTCATGCTCCCAGAGAAAACAAAAAGATGAATGGGCAGCAACATAAACATAAGCCTTGCTGAGAAGGCAGCATTTTAGATAACTTGTACTATGTCATTCTGGTACCCCTCACTTGGCAAAACACAGGCTTAAAACTTATTATGTTAAGATAAGAGTTTGTTCTCGGATAGTTTTAGCATAATCAAATAAACATAGAAAGAACGGCGACCTTAATTAAAAGGCCACTTACATTGTATGTCCTGCCCTTAAAGCAGGATGAGCTGCACCATGTTATTTTTGACAGATATTTGTATAAGCTGCTCTTCAAGATCTTGGATATAGATTCAGCAATTTGCTCAGACAATTTGTTACACCACGGAGCTGTGCCTGCACTCCATGAAGCACCACAGGATGGCTTCAAAAAGATTCCAAAGGTCTTAGAGGCTAGTAAAACAGGAAGAGTAGGAAAGGTCAAATACTGTGTCCTAGCTGGGCAAAATGAAAGAGTACTTGTTATTTCATAATTATGTTAGGAAAGCAAGCAAAGCCCCAGGGGTTGAGCTCTGCACTCCACTGTCCAAAGCTCAGCCCAGCGACAGCATTCCAGGTAATAAGCACACCCAAGTGAAGAGACATTTATCCAAGGTGATACAAAAGCAGCCTCTATCATCTTTCCACAGACTCTTCAACACTCACAGCAAAGTTTATGAGCAAAAATGTATAAGAATAATAATAATAATAACCTACACCTGCAGTTCAGTGACCAGCCCCTGTGCAGAGCTGAGGCTGCTACACTCCATAGTGTAGCACTCCACACTCCACAGCCATACCGGAGCAGGGGAGCAGCCTGTGCTGCCAGGCTTTTTAGCTCAAATAGAAATAAAAAAAACTTGGGGTAACTTCGACAGGTATGACAGAACTCATTAAAAAAATGCAGTCTGGAGAAGGTGTTTGTTTTAACTTCATACAGATTTGAAAATTTAAGGGATCCTTTAATGGGCCATGTAGTTTTAGCTTTTTTGTTTTTTTTCACTGAACAACAGATTTAGAAGGTATAAAATCTCAAGGATTTTTCCAAGATGTTGGTAATGCTGAGACAGAAAAAGATGCTTTATTTTTACTACCATGGTGACACTGTGCTTACCAGAGGAACAACTTATGTCACATGCAAAAATCAGGAATTCCTCTTTTTTTCCCCGATGCCTGCTAGAACACTGGCTGGCACATGAGCAAACCTGCCAAGAGCAATGTGTTGTCCAATGCAATTTTCCTCTTCCAAAATGACTTAGTCTGACTTTTCATGCCACTCACAATTTATTTCAGGAAGTGCACAAAGGTTTCCATGAGCAGCACCCCTCTCTAAGGCACTGTAGCTAACACTGAGAAAGGCTTCAGCTCGCCCGTGTACTGAGGCCTGGCTGCAGAGCACCAGCAACTGTGTGGTGAGATGGTATTTCCAAAGGGCTGTCCTTCAGGAATTAGGGACATTCTGTGTTGGCAATAACACTACCAAGTAGAGCAGGCAAGATTACTAACTGCATAACATGTTTTTTATACCCATGTGTGCAGCTTGAATTTTTTTTTTCTTTTTTTCCTCCTATTTTAAACTTAGACTACTGCAATCAGCTTTTCTATTGACATAGTAACAGGGAAGTACACTTTAACTTACTCTTTTTCTGTAAAGCAGATGTCTTTTCTTGTGAGAATTGGCATATTTTTACCCTTAGAATGATCTCTGCTTTTATATGCCTAATTAAATTTTAGCGGTCCCTTGCTTAAATAAAGATTTATTAGCTCTTAAAATAGTAGCATAATTCTTCTTCCACCTACACACTATCCTTTAACATATTTACAAGCAGACTGGCTTATCCAATAAAAAATCCCCAAAAAAATAGTGGATGATTTAATGTTGTTATGTTATTGGTGTCAATTACTAAACTTCACAATAGAGCTTTCTGAAAATACTACTCTTTAACCCTGGAGCTGTCAAAACACTTGAAGAAAGAGAAGCTGCCAGTCTAAGAGATCAGGTACTCAAAAAAGTTTAAATAACAGAGGCAATCAGCAAAAATCAGCTCTGTGTTCGGACTCTGCCATAGCTGTGATATGAGCTGACACATCATCAGTCTAAGGAATCCAGGGAATTATTTTAAGAAGCTGAAATTTGCATCGTCAGAAGCACCTACTTTTACATTACTTCTCCTTTCTCTTTGTGAACAAGAAAGACAAAACCTGTGTATAACACTTTTGCACACATACATTTATATATACTAACAGAAAGACAAATAGTTCCACAGTAAAGTATTGCATTTGCCAAGCTATTAGAAATAATTTCTTTATAGTTCTGGGATTTGGGTTTTATAAAAGGCTCATTTATTCTCCAGGATTAGAAGATTAGTAGTTTGTTGGTCTTTCATTAGTTTTACTTTATTACAGTCCTGCTTGCTAAAATATTTACATCACAGGGAATATCCTTTTCACTGAGCTGTAAAACCTCACCTCTCTACCCTGCACGCTGACATCTTTGCACCTTGTAAACACCACTGCTACAAGCAATTGTGTTCCATGTGTTTGTCAGATTGCATCAGGAATGCTGAATTTCATCTTCCTGCTATAGTTTTAATGTTGTTCAGCAAAAACTAAAGCTTTTGTAATTTCAAATATATTTTAAGTGCAAGAGATGACTCACTCATTTAATTTCACTCTTCTACGCCAGATTTTCTTTCAAAAGTCACAAAAAGCAGGTCAGTCAAAAACATTCAATATATGAGTGTCATACAGCTGGCCTCACAAATAAATCAGCATACAAAATCCCCTCTTACTGAAATTTGTCACAGTAAACATCAGAAGCTGTAAAGTGAAACTAATAGGAAACTGCCTTGTGCAATTTGCGTGCATGTGTGCCCAAACACACACATGCACACATCCATAGCTTTGTACTTTTCCATATATGTACTATATGTTCAAAGAGCAACTTGCTACAGCCAAGATGCCATCAAAATCAGAGACAGGCATGAGTGAAAAAGCCTGGAAAACTTCAGTTTTATAGTAAGAATGTTGTCATATCAGTACTTATTGTTCCTTTACCTTGCAATCTTAATTACGGCCACCAGCTGCTGACAGCACCTCTGTTGTTCATGCATGTATGTCAGGGTCTATACAATATGTTAAATGCATATATAGGATGCTACATGAACATTCACAAGCCAAATCATGTGCAAACCTCTGTGACCAACAGTGACACTGGAAAGAAGGCACCGAGGTGAAGGCTGGGCTGGAGGGGAACATGTCCTCTGCAACCAGGGCTGCTCTCCAGGCAGCCTTTGGGTGATGCCTGGATGAAGAAAACCCTGCCTGATGAAGAAGAGAGCTACACAGACATTTAAGACTAGGATTTGTCACTGGGAGCCAAGCTGGCCACATCTACCTGGGTTTGATACCATTTCTGAACTCCCTCTGGCACTACCTCCAGGAGGAGTACTCCAGGGGCAGGCAAATCTAGTAAACATCATTATTGGCAATCCTGAACAAGTTGCTGTTTGGCTTGTTTGGAGAATGCAAAATTCCCAGCTGAGGAAGTATGTTACTGATCTGAAGATATTTAGGTATTTAAAGTGCTAAGAGTCCCAGAGAGACTTGCTCAAAAAAAACAAAACAAAACAAAACAAAACAAAACAAAACAAAACAAAGCAAAACCAAAAAACCCCCAAAAAAACCCAACAAATGAAGCAGCCCTGCAATATCAGTCTAGTGAGGTGGAATAAGTCTCTAATTCTGTCTCAGTTTTCCTTCTCTGTTTTTGAGGTACAGTTAACAGTATCTGTGTATTCAGACATATTCAGTATCTGTATATCAGTATATTCAAGATGCATAAGTATGTAGCACATACATATGCTCTTTTCTTAAACCACTATCTAAATCCCCACAACTGGATGCTTGTAGAAAAGAATCCTCTGAAACAGTTGTTTCTGTGAAGAATTATTCTTCTATATGATTATGGCTGCCAGGCAAGACAATACTCTCTTTCCAAGAATGGACAAAAATATAATGGTATCTCCCTAAAACCAGTTTCATCTCTTAATATCCTTGCATAAATTTCATTGCTGAAGACTTGATATTTCAGATGCTAAGAATATGGGAACAGCAACAGTATTGGAGCAAACAGCAAATATTTACACCATTTCTCTCTACAAAACACCACTCTAATGGAAGACCTCTGCTGCTTGATGATGAGGCTCAGAGGAGTCATCCAGTTCCTAAGAAATTCCATAGGAATTATCACTGAATTCTTTTTAATTGCTGTTTTTTAAATCAGTCACTTCAGTATGGGGAAGGTCATGATTTTTGATGGCATCTCCCAGATTTTCATTCCTTCCATGCCTTTAGCACCATGACTCCCCAGCATTCATAACTGCTGCACACCTTGTCACATGTGCATGTCACTGGTGGCATCTGTCACCTCAGACTGCACATATTCCACTTCAGCTTGGTAGACACACCACTGCTGCTTACAGTGGGCATGGAAGCTTTAGAGCATCATAGGCTGGAGAAGGGAAAAACAAAACAAAGCACAGCACAACAACCCACACAACACCCTCCATAAGGTGGATCAAGCATAAAGTGAAGGAGCCACAGGTGCAGCTGGCCATGCTGGGTATCTCCAAGAACTGTGAAGTTCTTCCTCCAGCTAATCTGAATAGATAGTAACTCCCAGGCAGAACAAGATCTGAGCAGGTAGTAACCTCTAAGTAGAAGAAGATCATACCATGTTGATGTTAAACAGGTGGTCTCAGCAGATGAAAGGAGAAATGGCTGTTAATGAAACTCACACAGCATTGAGGGGAATGACACAGGGAAGGACTGGCAGGGGAAAAGAAAGAACAGAAATAAATGGAGGGGACTGGAGACACAACTCAGTGGTTCTTAACCATTACAGCCAATGCTGTTCCAAATTTATGAAACTATAGTATTAAGCACACAAACATTACAGAAAGGTATGGGTACATGCGCAGACTCCACATTTCATCCCAGTGGGGGAAATCAAAAATTTTCTCCCAATGTTCTCCAAACAGTCATTCTTGAGAATGAGAGGACACTTAAGCAGCTTTGCCAGTTGACCATAATTAAAAATCAACTTCTGCTTCTGCTAAAGTAAGTGAAATCACAGATGACACATTTAAAGGGGTAAAAAAGATGAACTGCAGGATATAGCCCCTTTCCATCCACCCACAAAAGCCCACTGCATTTCCTCATTTCTGTCTTCCTTATGAATATAACAACAGAAATAATGGTTGTATTATTCAGATTCTGTCTAGAGGAATTAAATCTCCAAACTTTAATATCACCCCATTTAAAACACTCCTTTATTTGTGGCGCAGATTCTTGTGCAATGCGCCACAGAGTGAGTCTTAAACCAATCCTCCAAATGCAGTAAAAGTCTCATGCAGCATCCTCAGTACTCTCCCATTTGCTTGTAAAATTACATTAAATGACTTTTTGAAGAAGTGAAGAAGAAGGAGCTGCTGCTGCTGGGACATTTAGTCTATCAAAACACAAATAATTAATGGTTGAAAATACGTTTTGTTTAATAATTGCTGTTCTTCATTAGTGTGAACCAAGGACACACACTATCTGAGACAATAGCATCTGCACCCCATATTTCATTATCACCAAACTTCACATTTCACACAAAAGCATAACTAGCAAAGCCTTACAGCTTTAATTAGTTTCTGCCATAGCTGTGAAGGTCAGCCAATTATTGTGTGTGAAATTTCAATATGAAGCGGCTGAATTGAAGACAGCATTGCAACATTGTGAAACTCTGCAATGCTGTAAATCTAGCATGATAGAAGCTTTTTTTCAAAGAAAAACACCCACAAAATGACATAAATTAATCATCAGGTATGCACAGCTTCAAGGCTTATTGGCTAATTTAACATGTGTTAGAGGGGGGAATAAAAAGGTAATTTTTGATAGCGTATTATGCTTTGCAAGGTTTCTTCTTATCAGTGTCACCAACCATGACAAAACACTTAGCTGGGTCCTCACTTCTATGAATAAAACACGGGGGTTTTGTGGGATTCAGAGTCCTACTGTCAAAAGAAAACAATAGCATTGAGCAGATGAACTTCAGCCATTTAGAATGATGCTCATGAGATGTACAGCACGCCCTGAAAAACCAGGCCTTTCAAAATTGGTTTATTTAGGCTCCAGCCTCATGGTTGGCTTTGGGAAATCTTGAGCCAAGGGCGTTACATGTACATGTGTGTTGGTGTGCAAAACATATACAAGAATTTGGAATCAAATGAAATCCAAACAATCTATGCCCCAGCTGGCACTGAGGAAGTAGTAAAGGATGCAAAAGGATGCACATACCTCTGACCTAAGACACAGCCCTATGCACATGCCATTCTTGCCAAACACAAGTAATGTATGCAGTGTGTTGTGCACTGGGATTACAGACATGCAGAAGGAATAGCCTGAACCTTGAATGCATTCAAGGCCAGACTTACTCTCAAATCTGGACAGTGCTTGATGTTAAACAGAAACATCTTTTGCCTGTTTCTTGGTTTTTTGAATAGATGAAAACTCAGAGTATTTTACATAGTGAACAGTGAGACCTTCTAAAGTGCACTTGAAGATATATTTTTTTTATTTGGGTACCACCAGATAACACATTGAAGTCAAATAATAATGATACAGTGGCTCTATCCCACTAGCTCCAGTGAGCTAACAAGACCTGTCCTTGATTATAAATTTACAAGTGAGATTGCTGGGTTTCAATGGGAGAAAAAAAGGAGGGCATGGAGCGTAGGGATTGGATTTATTTTGTATGTTGTTCCTATGTTTAAGCCCTTTTTTTTAAATGAAATGATTCTGACAGAAAATATATGCAAACTCATTTTTAATCTAGTCTGGGACAGTATATGCAGCTCTAGCAAGCACCATAGTTTTATTCATGTGGAAATACCTGCATGTTCATATGTATATATGCACATCACAACCAATTCCCCCTTCCTGCGTCCCATTTTTTTCCTGCCATTGGGAGGACCAGGTAAGTGGTTGTGCAGAGCCTCTACAGACAAAGCAAAACAATCAAGGCAGTTTCACTGCTCAGATTCTCTCCTGACTTTCTTCTTTCCTGGCACAAAACACATTTGCAGCTATGATGTGACTCACAACAGTTATTGCCAGAGATTTTTGTTCTTTCCTTAAAAAAAATAAATTAAATGCAGAACCAGCATTAGGTGCTCAAGCGTGGAGTTATCAAAATCCCCAATTTTTGGCTGACAGAGAACTAGAGAGGCGATTCTTCTCTTGTGGTACCCCACCTGGAGTCCAGATCTGCAGACCCCAACATAGGAAGGGTGTGGACCTCCTGGAGGGAGCCAAGAGAAGGGTCAGGAAGGTGATTAGAAGGATGAAGCACCTCTGCTATGAAGACAGCTGAGAGAGCTGAAGTTGTTCTTCCTAGAGAAGAAAAGGCTGAAAGAAAACCTCACTGTGGTTTTCCAGTACAGAAACGGGGTCCAAGAGCGCTGGTGAAGGACTTTTGACAAGGGCATGGAGTGACAGGACAAGGAGAAATGCCTTTAAACTGAAAAAATAAGGTTAGATCAGATATTTGGAAGAAATTCTTCACTGTGATGTTGTTGAGAGCTGTTACTGATTGTCCAGAAAAGTTGTGGTTTTCCCAAGCCTGGAAGTGTTTAAAGCCAGGTTGGATGGGTCTTTGAGAAACTTTGTCTAGTGGAAGGTGTCCCTGCTCATGACAGGGGAGTCAGAACAAGAGGATCTCTAAGGTCCCTTCCAACCCAAACCCTTCTATGATTCTGTAATCACAGATTATTTAGAATTAAAACCATAACTATGATAATCATACATTTTTCCTGCCTCTTAAATAGTTCCTTATCTAAACCCAGATGAAAGAGAGATTTTAAAGTAATTGGTAATTTTTCCCTGCTGCACCTTTTTCAACATCACCAAATAAATCCATGCATGGAGAAAAAAGTGAAAAAAAAAGTTGTTTAGTTTACATTGACAGAACAGGACTGATGCCTTCTAACCAGCAAAGGCTGAGCTGGCTGGAACAGGCATCAAGGATAAATAAAAAAAATCAAAATCATAATGGAGATCCAGGTCAATTCTACAAAAGAAAACAACAGCAACAACAAAGTGAGCACAGTCTTACAGTTAAAACCCAGATGTTCTGTGTGGTACCCTGAAATACCCTGCCCCAGCTCCAGAATCTCAGCAGTGCTTCAAGGAGGTCTGGGAGCCTGAGTTCCACTTCAGCTGAGGCTTAGAGCTCTATACCACAGGGTTCAGCATATTATTTAAGCTGACACACCCTCCAGGGCCCTCTGCAGGTGCATCAGTGTCTCTATGTCAGCACTGCTAAACAAAAGCCTAAAATTACCTGTGAACAGGTAGCTTCACGTTCCTTGGTTTCCCTTCCTGTCTAATTAGGAGCATATTGGCTTCCTTCTGTGCTGATAATTTGCAGCCCATACCAGGAAGGTATTTTATTTTATTCTCCATAGATAAGAATGGCTAGTAGCAAAAAATCCAACCCTGAATTTCTAAGTACTGCTTTTTTACTTCTAAGCACCAAAGGAGTTAGTTGTGCCAGAAATAAAATCATGTGTAAGTTCCAGACATGAACCATCCACTACAATATGAAACATTCACTTATCTAAAATACAAAAAGTAGAAAAGGGAGGAGAAATAATTAACAGTGGCCCTAAAAATGCTAAAGAAAATGCGTATGTGCATACATTTTTGTATGTGCATAAGCTAACTCCATCTTGTGCATAAGATTCATTATTTCTCTTAAAATAAATCAGTTAAAGAAAATAATCTAAATATATTATTACTGCTGAGTAACCTAATGCAGAATAGAACCGGATCACCTGAGTAAAAATCAACTCCAGAACAGAAGTGAAAAAGGTAAAAAAACAGCCAGACCACGCACATTCACACAGAAGAAAACCAAATTATTATTAGTGAAACAGACTGAAACCTGTCTAAGGCAACTCACCCAAGGGAACAGCAAAGCTCCGTAGCTTGGCTGAAGGCATCTTTTGCTAAAGGTCAGATAAAACTGCAAGAGGAACCTAGGGGACGTCTTAAAGTTGTTCCTAAGACAGGGGCTGCCTAATAGAGGCAGAGACTTGTGCAGGTTTCACTGCGTTCATTAAACACACACTAGAATATTAAACACGATAACAGTGGCTGAACTAAATCAAACATGCTCTGAGTGTGATACAAATCATCGTTAGGCAATGTAAACAAACACACAGAGACACACAAAGCCTTTACTGCAATCCCAGCAATCGGATCCATCCCCAGAGACGTGCCACTGGCACCGGGATCCTGCAGCCCCCGGAGCCCTGCCTGGTTAAGGACGTCGGGGATGGGCAGGCTCTTTGTGAGAGAAGCTCTTCCTGCTAAGAGTCTCCCGTGCTCACTCACCCCACCCTGGCTCTGCTCCAGCAGCAACACTTCCCTGCAACAGGGTCTCCACTCAGCCCAAACCACCAGGGACAAGATCTCTTCCAGTCAGCCTTGCCAACAGCAGCTGCTCCCAACCAAAGAGTCTCTCTCTGGAGAGAACGCTCTCTCAATGCCAGCCATGCTACAAGAACAGTGGCTCCTAACATCAGCAGTCTCCTTTCAGGAAGAAATGCAGGGAAAATCCTCACAGCCAGTCTCTTTCCAATGGGAGCAGTTCACATGTTAATCCAATGAATAATTCCAAGCTGGAAGATAAAATATTTAAAGCGAAAAAAAGGCACAAGATCTTCAGATGTTCATAGTTTTCAAGCCAGCCTTCAAAGCTCACAAGCTCACTACACTACCATTTGCCAAGTAGGATCACCACGAAGAACATGTTTGAAAGAAACATGAACAATTGCACCACCAAATCAATGGGGACTTCAAAATTCAGCAAGAACAAAAGTGAGTGGAGCTGCTGGAATGCCAAGGTCAGTAACTTCAAGTAGAAAATCCACCATGGTGCCATGACCTAATGTATGATTCAACTGATAGCTGATCACACAAGGAAAAACCACAGGAATTGCCATATTGGACAGACCCCTCTATCAGGGAGCCAATACAAAAATACACAGTGGTAAAGCAGAGGAAATACTCCAGTGAACAGGTAGGGCCTAGAACCATCCTTTCAAGTTTCCTCCCTACCCTATTACTCAGAGTACAGTTTGAGTTCCAAGGCCTAAAGGCCTGTTTGCCCTCAGGGTTGTTTTTATCTCCATCTAATATGAATGCACACAGAGATGTCTAAATCTGACCTAAAATGAGAACTCTGAGGATTCATATGACCAATTTCCACCAGGTTACTTATCCATTGCCTACAAAGAGACTCTCTTAGCCCATTTCAACTGACTCTCTTTTAATTTTCTGAAATAACTTCTGATTTTCTGTTTCTGTGGAACAGTAAACAGGAATGCTTAAGTCATCTTTATTACACCATTCTACAAATCCAAGCAGAGTTACACTGTTTCTGTGTAGAGGATATAGGCAATTCAAAGTTCTTCACTCTTGCTGCAGGCTGAAGGCATGTGCACAGGCAATTGCTGTTGGATCAGCTGATGTTCAATAACTTTTTAACACACCACCGAGCTTCTCACATTCAGAAAAGCCCATTACAAAACTTGCAATAAAGCTTCTTGCTATTTTTCAGGAATCCAAATATGTTCTCAAGTGGGTCTTTTCTAGCCATATTAAGTCTGCAGAAAATATGCCAACTAGAGCCTGTGCTACTTTTCTTCTTCTGAGATAATAGATTACTTATATATATATATATGTAATTCTTCAATATAATAGCACTTTCTTCCCACTGGTTCAGCCTATCTAGTTTAAGATCCTTCACAATTCTTATGCCTAAGTTTTCAGATGGTTTATCATCATGACTTATCATCTGGTAGTAACATTTCTTTTATTGACAAGTCAATCAACCAATGGATCATTACTGCCTGAAAACTGGTATCTGCTCAAGATATTTGAAGACAGAAGCAGCAAAATCACTGGACTTCTCTGCAATGTCCTTAACATAACTGGTTAAAGTCTGGTAGATTTTCTCCTTCACAGATACTGAGGCTTTGAATTCATTGCTGTTTGTGCTTATCTGATTAGATTTCCCACCAGTTCTTTCCTGCAGTATAGTCTGGTTTCTATAAGACCAGCTCAGTTTTCAGAAGGACGGCTGTCTGCTGCAAGCCACTTCTTCAGCTTTAATTTTTAAATAGGCACGCAGCGTGCTTTGAAACAGCACAGGTTTGACTAAAGCTTTTCAAACTGTTCCTCCTGGAGATGCCACTTAGAGCAGCTTTATCAAATGTTCAAAGTATCATGGTGCTGTGCTGGCCTCTTCCACCCTTCACCTCCTGCTCACCCCCCCAGAAGCCTCCACCTAGGGGCAAAGCTACACTGTGCAGTCTGGGCAAGAAGGGTGTACGTGTATGGCTGGAGCTCCTCATGTTACATCATTCCCACTGAAGAGAAAAAAAAAGAAAAAAGAAGAAAAGGAAATTCTGTTTCTGATCCTTGTTTTTGTGAAGATACAATCAGAAATATGATCCGAGAGTGCTGACTGAGTGCTGTCTGCTCATGCCTTGAAATGTCTGGCAGCATGAGTTGTCACATGATTTTTTACTCATTTTTACAGCAAGTCTTTCTCCTTTGATCTAGTAACAATAGACAATGGGATGCATCAAGTATGTTTCAAGCTCATTCCGGGCCCTCAGTCATAATATAGCAAGGATTTTGATTTTTAATTCTTTTTAACAACTTACAACTTTTTCTATGGTATACTGTCAACACCCTGTCTGCCTAATCTGGAGCTTTTTGGATGGCTAGACCAGAAACATGGGAAGGTATTTTTCCTACCCTGCTTCCAGTCTCTATCAGTGCCACTGTATTTTATCTGGGCCACATTTCTGTAGCTAGACTCCAGCCTAAAATCCCTGGGCAAATAGGCTGTGCATCCTTCAGCATTTTGCTCAACAACCCTGCCCTGTAAAGCAGTGCACCAGTGTCTCAGTGGCAGTTTTATAGAAGTCCACAAGGAAAGCCATGTCTGAGAAGAGAATAGCTCTAATGGAATGACCTTTACTGGGACTTGACACCTGCTACCTTGTAAGCTTCCTATACACACAGCTTAATCCACCTGGAGGCTTTTTTGCTTGATGGAAGGTGATAAAAAAGCTGTTAGATTGTAAGCTCTGTCTTAGATTCAAAGCATGTAGGCTCCTTGATATTCTGAAGCTTAGGGCACACAGAGGGGAAAAATATTTCTTAGTTCAGGTGAAATTCTCAAGTTGCTTATTAGGAATGAACCCTGTTCTAAGAAACACTTTACTGATATGAAAGTAAAGAAAAGGCTTCCTGATAGGAAGGGGCCAAGTTCCACATTACTACAGACAAGATAATGTAATAGTGATCATAAAGCTATCCTCAGCAGACAAAAAGAAAAAAGTAGCCCAACTCTAGAAATTTACAATCCACAGATGATCTTGCAGATTGTATTCTGGACACCTTAAAGGTGAATGCTCTAAAACATGCATCAATCTACAGTGATGAAAACCTGTCCCACTCTGATTATAAATAATACCCTCTTTCTCTGAGTCAACAAAGGTCTAAATCAAAAAGTTCTTTCAGGGTGATTTTTAGCATGATAGAAAAGGAGAAAAACAGAGTAAAAGACAGGGCCCACTGCATCACTGTCCTGGCACATCTGTTGGGAGAAGGCAGTACACAAAGACTCAGAATTAGAACAGAAGAATTATTTGGTAGTTAGCTTTTAGAACTTAAAGAGTAAAGAGAAAAAGAAAACAGGAAACAAACAAAACATCCAAACAATCCCTGCAAAGAAATGACTTTCTAAACAGATGATCTCCCTGAACAGATATGATCTATCACTAACTGCTCAAACTGTAGAGGCAGCACTAGTGAGGACAGCAGAATAAAAGTGCAGTGGTGGCTGGGAGCTGAACTCATGTTCTTCAGGTCGCTACTTCTCACTCTTCTCCCACTGTGCCAAACACTACCTCCCTCAGGGAAGCAAATCTTCCCTCTTGCCTGAGCCAAGGTGCATCAAAACCACCTGGATCTGATTATTTATTATACAGCCTGGAAAAGGAAATTGTGCAAAATTGTTATTACACACCATGAGACAAAGCTCAACCAAGGTCTCTTCAGCTGAGAGCTTTTCCTAGCAGAAGTTCCAATTTCATGCTACTCTGGGAACTGTTTCTAGGATTTTTATTTTCTCTGCAGGCTAATGTTGACAGTCTTCCATCACCCTGGAACCTTAAACCACTTTGTCCTTCTGCAGCTGGCCCAGATGACTTACTGTTTTAAAGGGTTGGACACAAAAAGTTCAGAATGGAAAAATTTATATGGAGATCACTGTTTAATAAATACTATGAAACAGAAGGAAACTCTTTTTTTAAAATTTTGTTTACCCCTTTTAAGGTGTCTGACACATCTGTTGATGGCTTTAGTCACCTAGATCTTGCCTGTGAGATCAGGGTTTGTGTTTGCTATACCCCACCTGTGTCATACAAACGAGGCTCTAAACACAGCAGCAGCTAACCTTTATCTGATGGGTTTTATAATATAGGCCATTTATATGAAGTGAGTGGAACATTGATCCTCCTGTTCAAGTTTCCTGAGATTATTCAGTATTAGCATTGCTGAGATTAGTCACACCATGGCTGCTGTTCATGTAGATTGTTTGATACAGAATATTTCCCACTAGACACAAAGCAGCTCTGTAGGAAAACCCAATTCAATCAATTTGAGCAGCCCTTCTTGTGCTACATTGGTATATTATGTATTGGACAGATAAAGTTGTGATTCTATCTAATATATTCTTTGGCTGGTTTGACTGATGTACTGAATGAATGGAGATACCTAATGCTATCCAGTCTTGCTCCTGAAAGATAATGGCATCATTATTTGAAAACAGACCAAAAAAGGGAATGGGGGGAGGAAAGGCTTTAACCTTTGCTTCCCACATCTCTAGCAAACACGGATGGTGTAGTGTAGGAAGGAAGAAAATCAGGCAGAGGAGACTTCTGTCAGCAAGCTAAAGTGGAAACTAAGGATAATGAAAAGCTCTAAATACTGATGCAATTCCGGCAGCTACAGAAACTGAGGTGTGCCAGCCTCATTTTCAAGAGGTGCTCTGCAAACTGCAAAATACTTTCAAAGAAGCAAATTATCTGAGCCCCAAGATTTTGCATTCTTTTCCCAATTTTTATAATTATTGGTTGGGATGGTAGAAGCACCTATATCCCTGAGAGGGCCACCACAGGCCTGTTGCTGTTTGGCACAGGTGAGCACTTGCAGCTTCTGTTGTGGCCATTCTCTAGTGATAGTGGTCCACAACTTCATGCCTCAGATTTTAAGAATAACAAGGAGAAGAATGTTAAGGATTTAAAAAAAAAACGGAAGAAGGATCAAGCCAGCTGATCTTCTGTTCTAAATCTGTAAGCAGGTAGTTAATGCTTCCAGGGCTTAGGCTGACTTTCTAACACTGGAGTTGTGTGGAACATTTAAAAGCACATCAACTTTTACATAAAACACCTTGGAACAAGGAAGGCAGCCAAGAAATTCTTTCCTACATTGTATTATAAGAGAAACACAAAAAAGGAGCTCAGATGAATAATCTTTTTTAAAAGGGACAGACACAGCAGGCAATGGAAGCGCAGCATCACCAAACGGTTAAGGTGAGTTCTGTCATAAATGGAATAAGTCTGAGAAATGGAAGACAGTGTCCAGAGAATAATAGTGTCATCAGGTGGCATGTTTTGTTAAATCTTGTACATAAACTCCTTTGATTTCTTCAGTCTCTCAGTAGCCTTGTGCTTCTTGTACTTGGTGGATTACAAGAGCACTGGATTTACTGATGCCATACCTCAGTCTGGAAGCAGCAGCATTTATAGCACTTCAGCTACAACTTTCACTGCAGTTTTACCCAGTTTTGCTATTCATTATTATCAACATACATCTGGACAGCTTTGCTAGGAATCTGCTGTAGTCACTGGGGACTGTTTGGGTCTAGCACTGTTGTTTAAAGCACTAGTTTAAAAATTGTTAATTGATTAGTTTCCTTTACCAGAACATATTCAGTGAAAGCCAGCAATAGTCCATATAAGGAATGCACATGTATGGAAAGAACCTATACATTGTGTTTTTAGAAATGTTCATAGCAGTATGATCACAAAGACTTCAGATTAACCAGAAACTTCTGCAACTGGGACTGCAGATAGCCAGCAAAGGTGGGTAAGTTTTTTCCCAGCTTATGTAGTTACTTTTTAATGAACCTCCCCAAGGTCTTTTACATAGATATTTTTCTCAGTTTTAAATACAGTTTTTTAATTGTCTTTTTTTAAAAATTTAATTGGAATTGCTCTTCCTCTGTGCTTACATTTATTTTTACATTTTGTCTCCACGCTAATTTTGGTGTGTTTAATTAGATCTATGTCCCACACTGCTCACCTTCAGAAGTACATCAACTATTACATCACCTCAACTGGTTTTTGTATATAAATTTTCTAAATGTAGAAAACTTCAAGTAAAACCACTTGGCTCTATTCCTTAATCTCACTATGACATGATGATCTTTATCAAGCTCTATGAACAAGCCACCATAGTTACACTACATTTAATGGGATTTTGGCTTTTTGTTGTTCTTTTTGTTTGGTCGTTTTTGTTTCTCCATCATGCACAAGAACCTTACCCTTAGCAAGACAGGAGCTGAAGGCCAGACTGTCCATTAGGAGCCATCATCAGCTGTTGCCTGTAAAGATGCTCCAGATGACATCCAGAGTAGTTTTCTGAAGGAAATTATTCTATATTTCTATTCACTTAATGAAAAATCTCACTTGAGCACTGTTGAATAAGAGCATTCTTCTCTCAGCCACCTTTGCTTTGCCAACAGGGACATGAAAGTCAGGAAACTTTAAGCCTGGACATTTATCTCACTGAGCTTCAGACATTTAACTGAGATGGCTAAATTAAGAACCTAGTTCTATGTGTCATTACCAGTACAAATTTCAGAATGACATCATGACTCATGTAAACTCCAGACCAGTCAATAGGGAGCAAGGGATAATTATCATATAACTCAGCTGAGTGTTTAAAGCAGTGGGATGAACTTGGAATACAGTTGCTCCCTATGGAGAGCCTATAAGGAAGAATTACTAGCATTTTCTGCATTTCTGCTGCCACAGCATACTTACTTCTTTCAAAGCACTTAAAAACCAAAAACATTTTTTTTTCGTGTTTTTTCATCAATATTAATGCCTCAGGAATTAGAGTAACAGTGATACCTGAAGTGGTTCCTATAGTATTACAGACTGGGATAGTATGCTTCCAGATTGTTGCCTGATGTCCACAAATACAGAAGAATATTTTAAACAGCACAGTATTTTTTTATCCTTGTGGAAAACTGCAACCTGCTAGACTAATGTTGTATATCCGATGTTGTTTCTCTGGTGTCAAATCTTTCAACAGATGAACTTGCAGCTGAAATTTCAGCAAAGAATTATGAAATAACCTGAAATCTGTTACCTACAAGAACAGTGAAATTATTTTCACTACCATTTCCTTCCAAGCAGATTCTCAAAATTAATCTGAAAAAAATGGTAAACAATTTCCCACCTTTACAATAAATGCAGGTATAAGGATTTTAGCACACACCCCCTTTATAGGAAATATACCAGGAAGGTATAAGCTGAATATTGTCCTCTGTTTGTTATAAGAGTTTTTTACCTTGTGTAATACCAGGCAAATTTTTCTGAACTGATTTGTATTAATAATTAGATGTATTACCATAAAACACTATCAAGAGACCCTGCATCTGCTTGATACTGATGTTAAGGAGGAAGAGGAACATGCTCTACAAGACTGATGCCTGATCTGAACTGCCCACTGCAGAGAGTTCCTTACTGGGAGATCCCTACCCAAACAGGCATGGATTTAGATTCAGTCCCCAGGAAGTTTTCAACAGCAAACCCTGGACAATTTTCTAAGCAATTTTTACTTCATTAACAAAACTCAAAATCCAGACTAAGATGAGTCTAACTTGCAAGAATTTCTTTCTTGGCTAGGCACTTCCAGTTTTAAAGAGCTTATAAAGCCCAGAGACAGTCCCTGTGTAAATGGAAAGGGTTCTGCTCATCCACAGACACATAACAACACGGTGAGTATTTTTTCAACTTTTTATAGCAGATTTAGAGATTCCCTGTTTTTACTTTGTGAGGAACAGGTCACTGTTCACCTGTGTAAACCGGTAAACTTTCAGCACTGAAAAACTACAGGGTTTCTTCTCAGCTGTGGAATGGGAGCTCTTTAGCCAAATTTCTCTGTGGCACACATGCCACAGATTTTCCATCCATGTCTTTGATTTGCTACATCCTCTCTCTGGAAGAAGATTAATGTCTAGAAAGCATAAATAGGATAATTAAGATAATGCTAAGATGAACAGCCTGACATTGACCTTATGAAAACTATGAAAACACTGAAATTGGTTGAGATATGTATAAAAATAAGAAAGATTCAAATCAATGCTAATACTAATTACTTCATTAGTTTATTATGGCAAAAAAGACAGGTTTTATCAACCAAACAATTACTAATAAAATTACTTCTGACTTGATACACTTCACATTGACTGACACGCTTCTGTAACATGTCTGAGTTACACAAAAGATTAGGACTGATTATTTCATCACATAATGAAGAGTTACTCAGTTTTGAATATGAACGAAATATATCCTTGTGTTGATCTCTAAATCAGCAAGAAATATATGCAAGATGATGAAATAGTTGGTATCCACAAAGACAAAATTAATAATTAATAAAGAGAACACTTTAAGCAAGGAAAATATGGCATATTTTTAACAATTTGAAATCCTCTAGAAAGAAGCCTTCTTAGTGTAAGCATCTGTATGCTTAGATAATAAACATTAGCAGCTTAATGTGAAATTAAAAGATAAGGTGCTTTGGTTTGTATTACAAAAGGAATAAACATAAAGGTCTTTTCAGGCCTTAAAATGAATCTGTTAGCATGGTTCCAACAGGACTCCCCAGCATGATCTCAAATGCACTTGCTTTGACAAGTCTCTTGTCTCTTGAGCACCCTCAGAATTGTTCACCCCAATGTGGTGGGGTCTGTCTTGCCATTTCTACTTGCAATGTCATTTTCATTACTTCTGCCCCAAACCTTTTCAAGCCTTACTCTTCAGGAGAGTATTCATTTCTTTAGAGGCTTCCTTGATTCATCCCCTCACTGTGTCCCTGTGCCATTAGGTGTGTTTCCACAAGGATCATCCAATAGCCCATATTACCAACCTGACGTGTGTTATTGACTGTAAATCTTTTAGATTCTGGTAACATCATCTGCAGCTTGCCTAAGTCACTCTGCAGCATACATGTTATTTTCTGCCATCAGGCCTTGAAGTGCCATCTACCTGCCGTGCTTCTGATGTGCTTCAGCTGAAACACACCTTGAGCTCCTGCCTGTCAGGAGAAACTGCCACTGATAAAGTATATTGGCTCCATCATCTCTCTAGGTTGGTCCAGTCTCTGGAAATACCTCTCTCTGATACAGTGCCACCACCAAACCTAAAGCAAATAGGATCCTAACTCAGGCAAGGAAATTTAATGAATTTAAGCAAGTATATTACTTTTGTAGATCCAAGAGAACTGATAGCAGATTAGATTGACATTTTATTCCTTTTCCAAATCACCTTTCTCTTTATGTAGTTTCCTGTTTATGAAATTTCTGTACCAACCTTTATGGGTATTTTGACCCAATGTACCTTGTGATAAATGCCATAATCATCCATTTGGAGGCTGTCCCATGTTCTCAAGACCAGAGATTTTTGGATGACAGCCTTTTATTTCATTTTCATTTGGCTTCTGTTCCTAAGCACTTTGCTTATTATCAGGCCCTTTTGTTGTGTGTACTCCAGTTTCATCCTACTAATTGGCTACAGTGTAGGTCTATGATCCCTATCAAATTAACTTCTACTGTAATTGAGCCTGCTAGAATTGGACTGCCTGCATAACCTCCTCTTTAAGTCATGTTCTCATTGCTGTACACTTCATATCAAACTTTAAATACTTTGCACTTTCATCAGTGACTATGCATTTAAAGCTGTCGGATAAAAGCATCACTTACATAAAAATTGAATTGAATGCCTTTTTATAACCACAAAACAGCTGACACAATGGTCAATATCTAATGGTAAAATTAAAAATCAGTCCACTCAGCTAAGTTAGTTGACTTTGTTGATTTTAGCTGGATGAGAGCATAGCAGTAAGTGGACGTAGTAACACTTGAGATTTCCCATGGTGGTATCTAGGCATGGGTAGATAAGGGTTTCTTCCTGGATAGGTTAGCAAACTGGTGGGTGGCTGGGAAATCCACTTCAAATGCCCAAGAGATTTCATTTACTCTCATCATTAAGGCTCTGTATAGTCAGTGAAATCTTCAACTATGCCAGGCACCTGGCCATGCTGTAGAAATACATTTCTTTTGGTTTAAGTAATGTAATAAGAATCCACTTAAAGACCCAAAACATTGCTGGAGGTTTCCATACAGATGTTGTTACCCAGAACAAAGCCATGATGTACAGATGCCAGGATTTATGGTGGGGAAAAAGAAAAAGGAGGAATGAACTATCAGCAATGCTTAGTGGCTGAGTGAAAATAATTAGAACAGAAAGTAGTCAGCTCAGTGAGAAGCTACTTTAGCACTCCTTTTGCTATTTTTATTTGCACTGGTTAATACCTTCCTACATCTTAAAATAAGTAGGCCAGCTTGTCTGAGGGAATGCAGAACAGGGTGCTAATCTCATCTCAGCCTCACAATTCACCAGGGTCAGCACTTCCTAAATTGGAATTACGTATCCTGTCCTATTGAATGATGTTCAATAGCAAGTTCTATACATTGTTACTTCTTAATGCCAAATTTTGACAAAACACAGCAGACCATAGTAGTCACCCACTCACTTTGTGGCCTTCAGTATCACTTTTCCCACCTTAACCTTAGAAGATCACATCCTGTCTTCAGCAGCTGCTAGCATGAAGTATCCAAAACTTTCCAGTACCCTTTAGTTATTACAAATTCTTGGAGAAACTGATTAGTATATCGATTTTATTGCATAATAGATGATAATAGAGAAACCTCTTCCTTGTGATTGACTAAGCCTGTCAGGCACCACATGCATGTTAAGAATTTCTTCTATGGAAGATTACCACAGAAAGCATCAAATTGCCCACTTTCTGTTTGAGGCACAACTACTAAAAGATCCTGCAGCATCTTCCTGACATGTCACTGGGTGCCCCTTGGCACATCAATTGCACTAAGGTAAAAATGCATGGAAATCCCAGGGCAACCGTTTTTCACCAGATTAGAATGACAATGATGAGGAAAGTTAGGTGTGATAGCTATAGTTGCGGCTTAGGATAAAAAGACTCCAAACAACAAACTTGTGTTAATTTATTCCTACAGGCAGGTATTTCTGACTGTGAAGTTCCTGTTTTTTTGCATGTGTAACTCTCATTGAACCTTCTTTTTGTTGTGCAGAGCCAGCCGGATTGAGAAGGGAAAAATGGAAGTAACTTAACACAGAGGCATTTATATTAGTGAGGTAAAAGGCTTGTTTTAATCATATTTCTCTTATTGCCTAAAATAAAAGTTATTAGAGAGCATGTTTCTTTAGGTTCATAAGAAATTCTTTAGAGTTGCCCTATGAAAAACCTGCCTTTAGTGAAAAGACTTGCTTTCCAAATATTCAGTGACTCAAATAAATTTAAACCAATTCTCATTTCTATGAGTGATACTGAAGACAAGAGCAATCTTGTTCTGCTTGTACTAATCTCATTCTACTAGAAAACACCTAAAGCCCTTCCACTTCTCTATTTTCACTTCACTCATATACATTAAAAATATTCAGGATAAACATGATTTTGTCTGTACAGTTAAAAAATAATAAGAGCAAACTTATAAGCAATTTATCCTATCAATTCAACACACTGATGATCCTTCTCCTCCAATCTAGTTTGAAACTGGAACCAAATAGAGCCCAAGGTACTATTTAATTTTCAAGAGTCAGACAGGTCCTAAATATGCCACTATACATAATTCTTGGTCAGATTAACCCTTATATTCAGTCCTTCACCCTTATATGCATGCACAGCATTATCCATACAATATTCCTCTTCTGTGGAATCAGAGGCTGCCCAAAATTATGTTATTATTTAATGCCTCATGTGACAAAAACTGCCATAACCTGCAAGAACTAAAGAGGACATAATTTGCTAATGATTTCAGAAAAAGAAAAAAAAAATATGCTTCTCGCCTCTCTTTTGCACTGGAAAGAAACACCACATATAGACACAATCAGCTAACACCGAATAGAGACTTGTAACATGTTATCTATTACTTTGTATAGTCAAGTTGCTTTTCTACACCATGTATCCTGTTTACCTCTGCACTGTCAGTTTAAACGCAGCTCACTCACAACACTAACTGCAAACAGAGGAGAAAATTTTCCCTTTCAAAGCAAAGTAGCCTCCACAGGATAAAATTTAACATTTTACATTAAAGTAGAGGGAAAAATTTACAAGAATTTGAAGCTTACTATAAAACAAAATAAGCACAGAACTCCTTATTCACATCAGGGAGGTGATGTGAAACATCAAACATTTGTGCTGTACAGACTAGTATTGTGCTGTACAGAGAAGTCTCATATAACTCCAGATACCTGAATGAGCATTTGTGGAGGAGCCTGGATGTCCTACACTCCCTCTCCACTTGCAATGGAGACATAAATAAATTTCCTAACGTGTGATAAATTCCTGTCCTCCCTCACCATCTCTAAACAAAACCTTTCCTTCCCCACAATATCGCAGTGAGACTGAGAGGTGCACATGCAATTTCTTTCTGTTCTTGATTTATTATCTACATGGAGACAAATTACAGTTGCTTTATAAGAACACAGGGCAGGAAGAAATGTCCTGGGCTGTCCACCAAGACCATCCTCAATGTCCCAGGTGTGCTTCCTCTGAAGTATTTTTAGAGAGCAGCCATAGTCCTCCTCAGGCTTCCATTAGTCCAAACAAGTTGGAGTCCTTTGTTCTCTCCTCTTAAGACAGCTCTGCATTTTCCTGATCACCCTAGCAGCCTTTTTTTGGTACTTACTCCACAAGGAATCAATCCTTCTAGATCACATTGATCCAAACCACACACACCTCTGTGGATACCGCTCCATTCTGACCTTATACAGCAACAATAATGTTTCCAGGTCCACTGGAAACACTTGATCTCACACTTCTCTGCATCCTGGTTGCATTTCTCGTGGTGGTGCCTCACTGATGAATCACAAACCTCCTAAGTTACACAAACAGACATCAATCTGTCCTCCTCATTCATGTTTCCATGGCAGAGCTTCCAGCTAGTCAGGCCTGTCCCTTGGCTGCTTAACAAGCTAAATGAAACAGGCAACAAACATTTTTGTCCTAGTTTCACTAGCTGAGGCATTAAACACATACTAAGGTTGTTACTTTAGTGCTGTTTTCTCAGGGGCTGTTTCCAAGCCTTCCCCAGGATCAGCCAGTCCCATTCAGAAGAACAAAGCCATCAGCAGCACAGGGCCATAAAGCTAACCTGTTTCTTCCCACCAAGAGTAGCAAGAAGTTTGTGCTACCTCTTCTTTTTTTTAATTATATTTCTGAAATATTTTATTCCTGAAATATTTTATTCAGCTTGCCACAGTGACTGGAACCAAGAAATCCAAACAGTTTAATGATACAAAGTGGTTCATATTAGTGTCTGTCTTGTTTTTCTCGGTAGTTTAAGGGATCAATATTAATGAAGAGAGAAGCTATAAACATCACTAATGAGGATGAAGTCAAATATCCCTCACCAGAGCTGTAAGATCTTGAGCTTGCACCAAATGAAGATGACATCCACTATTAAAGGCTGCATTTTAATCCAGCCACAATAATAAAAGCGAAGTTAGTGCTATTGGTAAATTTTAATAGATGATGTCTTACAAAAGCAGCCTACTTGAAATTCAGCCCAAAGACTAAATTAAAGTCAAAACCCTAGTCAGTTAACTGTGCTATAACACGTGAAGAATTGATTTTCTTATTTTCAGCTGTCAGACATGCTACAAAGAATGAGTTTTAATTCTGGGGATGTTATTAAACTCCTTGCTTAACTGGCAGAAAAATGGAACCACTAGCCAGGCGGCAGTGGCACGGCTGTCGGAGTGAATGACACCTGTCAGAGTATGATGAATGACCCTCTCTGCCCCACAATCCCCCGCTCTGTCACTCAGGTGAGGGCCATTAATCTTCATCGGGGGCCTGTCAGGCTGGGCAGCCACGACGACAGAACGTCTTCTCGCATTTGCCGCCACCACGCACGTAACAATGCGATGTTCTTATTGTCACGGCGACGCCGAATTAGCATAATTTATTATGACTTTCCTCCCCCTGAGCCCCCTCCCCACCCAAAAGCCAAGTAGGGGAGAGATGCGATTAGACAGATGGAGGGTAGGCCCAGCCTGCCAGCCCTGGAGCCCCCCGCAGTGCTTGATGAGGAGTAGAGCATCTCCACAAACCAATCAAAAAGCTGGCAGTTCAATTACAGAGTAATAAAGGGACATTCATCATTCAATTAGGCACCTGTCATGGTTTCACAAAAGGGAAAACTTCTAACCTGAGACTCCAGGGAGAAGATGCTACAACCAGGAGGCAGAGAAATAAATGAAAAAAGGACAAAGTCAATTACTGGCCAAACCAGACAAAAGGAAATATGTTAAAATAAGGGGAAAAGTTATCCCTGGGCAAAAATCAGAAAAGTTACAAGATCCTATGAAGATTATAAAGGGCCAGCATTAAAAGAGCTACACCGTGCTATGCAGTGACATGCACGCTATCAGTTTTCTCCCCTTGCCACTTTCAATGAAAGCTGAATGCGATCATGAAGAACGCTTTAGGGAAGCGGGATTGTGGTTCAAAAGCCTCAATATTGTTACTGCACATACCATCTCTAGAAAGAACACTCCTATTTATCTCACCTCATTGCTGTGCCTTCTTTCAAATGCTATAAGCGCACAGGGTTATTCTTCTTATCATGTTAAAACATTAGAAATTCCACTAACCACTGAAAAACATAGGTAAACCCTCTTTGAAAACAAACAGAAAAAGCAGAAGCCAAAAACAAACAAACAGAAAGAAATCACTAACGTGCCATATAACTGCCAAGCCTTTGGCATTTAAACCAGAGAAACTAAGCAGGCTTGTTTTATTCAAAGTTATTTTGTTCAATTGATGTGCTTCATAGTTTGCAGAAGCCAGGTCTTGAAAGTTATCGAAAATTAGAACATGGCAGAGATGAGATTGTTTGTCAGGCAGACTGGAACTAATGTGGATTTATCCTGTTCTGCAGCTGCAAATAACAGGTAAAAAAAAAAATAATAATATTAGATTGCTGAACAGCTGCTTGTGCAATAAACTCTGTTAAGTTGATTACCTGCCTGCTAAGAAGGTTTATAGTAAATTGCAATTCTAACATTAAATTACCAGAGCAGCTAAAGTTGGATTTGGTTGGAAAGATGTAAGGCTAATCCAAAAACGTTCTTTAGAGGTGATGAATGAAACCCTGAACAACCAGCTGGAGTGGCTAGAAAAGTCTAGAGTGTCTTGATTTTAATCCAACACTCATTTTCAGACGGGCTGCTTGAATCCTGGTGCCTGCTTACAGAGAGAGCACAGGGGCATGAGGAAACCTCCATTTATCACTGTACAAGCGTAATGCTGCCTGTCTCCTCATCCCCCTGCTCTGTCACAGTGAGCCTGGGAGCATGCCACACTAACACAGCTATAAGGTTTCCAGGAGACAAGCTAATTCCTGCGTGGGGTTGCAGTTTGACATGTGGATGTGTCACGTCGCCCATGCGTGGGTCAGGCTGCAGCTCTGAGTGCTCGTGTCGTATCAGACCCCAGGATTTACACCTCCAAACTATGTTAGTGGTTTTTAAAAATTCTGCCTAAGTGAGTACAGGTAGTGTAAAAATAAGGGAACTCTTGGAGAATATTCTGTTAATTAGTGAGGAATAAAATATCATCAGATAAACATTCTCAGGTTTAGCATATGACTAACTAAACACCAATTATTTACAGCAGCAGTCAGAGCTGGTCATGTTGGGGAAGGGGCAGAAATCATCATTCTGCAGTGCTTTCTTTAGAAATGGATCTGAATCTACAACAGAGTGCAAAATAGCATGGACAACTGATTTGTGTGCTGAATCTATTCTCCCACGCCTTTTTGTATTTGCACCCCAGTGCCTAATGAAGTTCTGATACAACATAACAAAGAGGCTAACAATGCCTGTGTACCTTGCCCACAGTCCTGCAAAGATGAATCTGGTAAGTGTTTAAACTGGCTTGGAGATAAAATATGCTATATAGCATAAATACAAGCTGTATAAATTGTGTGCTGTTGTCATTACACTATTTTGAGGGAGTCACCATAGACTGTTGCATCAGCTTTCCCATAACACTAGACAGGGCATTCTTTTGTTTTCCCCTTCTGATATAAATACATTCTAAACACAAGCTTGTAAAATCCAGAAGGTGGAAGGGAAAAAAAAAGTGCCAGAATTGCTGAACCTCATAATATATAATTCCTTCCCTATCCTTCCCCCTAGAAAATATAGTTTATCAATACAGTGGTTGCCTTTGAGATTAGTCTCAGTGTCAAGGTTTTCAACAGAAAAGAGGCAGGGAATGGTGCATGTGTCTCAAAGGTGTTTGATGGTATTGGCCCTTGAGGTTTTCTACATATAGTTCCACTGCTGCTGTGCAATGGTTCAAAAAATTGAAAGCCAAAGGTCCGGGGAATAGATTACAAAATTAGTAATTTGTTGTTCCTGCTTTGATGTCAAACAGAAAACAAACAGAAGTAATACCCCTTTCAGGAAGTCTAAAAATAACTAAATAAAAGAGTCAAAAATACCACAATCGGTTTCAGATGCAGAGTTTCAATTATCAGGCTCCAAAACATCCAATTTGCCTTCTTTTCTGCACAAGCATACATTATAAACAATCTGGGAGCTCAGAGACTAAAAGCAGGGATTCTCAGAAGTCCTGTAAGAGGCACAGTTACAGAAGAGGGAAAGAGCATGCCTATATATTCCTAGCAGGATGCTACTATTTGGAATTCTGTTTTGCTATACAGATAGTATCACAATCTGTACTTACTAAATCCCACAAATTAATTAAGGAATGCATAAATAATTCTGAGTTACCAGTGTGGTGGCCTTTAAAAAATCAGGTTCTTAAGACTGTCATGTCAGTGATCTGGTTTACTAAGTCTTAATAAATGCAGCATGGTTATCCAAATGGCTTCAAAGAGCACAATTTACCTATCTTGTTCCTGTGGATACTGTGCAATTGCCTCAAGAAACAGAATTTCCCAGGGAGGAAGTGCTACCAGGGGTACATGTCAGCAAAACAACAAAAGGAAAATGAGGATACAGGGAATTAAAAAAAAGGTAATCATATTGAGACAAAATGGGAAGACAGTAAAGTACCAGGACAAAAGCAGGATGAATAATTGATGAGCTGGTTGTTTACAGGAGAGTTTCATTAATATTATCCTGCAGGTTCATTAAGCACTGTCCCAGTCTTGTCTTCAAGGGTTCCTCCTGAGTTTTGATTAGGTGCTGCAAGTCTTTTGCTTAGACATCAGAACTTCAGGACTTCGGTGGTGACAACCACTTCCTCAGATTCAGTCCATTCAGCCATGCACCTTTTGAAACTGCTTTTTATTCCCCTCCCACTAATCACAGGTCTCTAACCATGACAGCAAGTCTTAGTAAATAATATATCAAGATAAATGATAATTGTTCTGTTTTAAGTGTCTCCTAATGAGCATCGTAAATTAAAAATTAATATTGCAAAGACTGTATGAATAGCATCAATGCCATAAACAGAGCAGCAGGGATCAAGAATGCAAATGAAAGTGAAATGCACCCTTATCCACCCCCTATATGAAAAAAAATTCTGGAGCCAGAAAAACGTTAGGCATTACAAAGCTAATAAATGTCTTTAATGAAGTTCTGTAACAAGCAATTTCTTCTAAATCTTCCCTCCACCTTCCGATAGTTGGCTCTTCTGGACTGAGACATTACTTTTGTTGTGGTGGCTTTTTTTCCCTTTAAACTATCTCCCAAGAATTGTTTGTTTCTTGTTGGGTGCAAGAGTAATCTCAAATTAAAGCATACTGCTGCAGCAAAACCTAGAGAATGGGCTGGTTAACAGATTGCTGATGCTGATGATCATGCAGAAAGGCTAAGGCGATTTGGCAGAAGCCATTCTGCTGTGTGACGTTGCCATTACCATTGTGCCTTCTATTCAGAGAGTGCATTCAAGTGGTGTCTTTTTCTGGGTGACTGAATAAGGTAAGCTTAGCTACACCCTTGTACCTCCAAGTTTCAGCTAGAAAGAAAGGAGGCAGCTGGAATTTTTACCCTTCCTTCTTCTAAAGCCTCAGTTTATTCAATTTAGATGTAGCAAAAGTATTTGCACAAGCAGTGTTTGCCTCCTTTTCTAATGGCTGGATTAATCTGTAGCTGAATCCCACCACCTTCAGCTTTGTAAATACTGAAGCTGATTCTTTTGAAGTGAAAGTCTTTGAATACTGTATTTGTATCATCATGGCCCTAATTGTTCCTAGACAGTAAATCAGGTCAGACTTTGAAAAACAAACATACTAAGTCAGTAAGCTATGAATGACACAAAGTACAAGTTCATGAAGGAATCTGACACTAGAGTGGATTAGAACACTTTGATAATTGACTTTTTTTTTAAGATATCTGGCAAGTCTTCTAGTCCTTGTCCATAACCAACAACCAGGGGTGCACAGAAAATAAGACTGAATCATTCAGCACAGGCTGAATCGTTAAAAATGTCATTTCACCACCCATTCTATAATTTCAACCCTCTTTCCTTTTTTCTTGCTTGACTTTTTGTCCCTTCATCTAGCAGCTCTGAGGTAAGAAAAAGCAACAACCAATGTGTTAGCCTGCTCTCTAAATTATACCAGACATTGGAATAGTGAGTTTAAAAAAAAGAGAACATAAGTAACACATTATGAAGAAAAGCAATTACTGAGAAGAGGCTACTTTTCTGGCTCCATCATTTTTGAGCCTAAAGCAATGGAAGTGCTAGTCACTACTCTGTAATTAAGGCCAAAGTCTGTATTTCAAAGAAGTTCAACTTCTTTCCATGATGCACCCTGTACAGAGAATATGCCCTTTAAAGCAAAGAATTACTTTGGAGAATTTAAAAATATTTCACTTCAGGCTCACTTTTATGACAAAATTAAGACACCCTTGCTATTGTATTGCTCCAGTTGAAATAAGTACCAAATAACTCAGATTTGAAATGCTGCGCCAAAGTCTCAGCATAAGAGGAATATTTTTTTTGTAGAGAAAATCGTTCTTACTTTCTCTTGAACACTGTCAGACAATACTGAGACTCCTCTTAAACAAGAATTCAGTGATATCAGAGATAACTAAACTACTTCTTAGCTGCTAAAATTTTTTTTAAGTCTTGTGAGACATTTATGCTCCCCTCGTGTTAGGAGCATCCTTGGTGGAAGTCTTCACTTCTTCCATCACTACACCTCAACAATTCAGAATTGTTTGCCTGGGTTTGTTGCCCTGGCAGAAGCACAGGCAAAGCCATTAAAAGCAGAGAGTCATTAAAAGTTGGAGACTAATGTATCTTTGAAATCCAATTTCACCTCCTTTGGGACAACAAACAGTAAAATCCATTAACCATAACTGCATGGTTTTCTCAGGGCATCACAAGATGGAAGAATTAGTGGTATTCCAAATTTCAGGAAGCCTGGATTTGTTTTAAATCTGATTTTATTTCTAAGGTACTTGGATTGATAATTTTCATCTTTACTTAAAATAAGTCATCTTTACTGACTTGAATGTCAGTAACCTAAGCTCATGCAAAACAATCCGACCACAGTGGGTTCTGTTTTAATCAGCTGGTGATGTCACTGCAACTACACTTCATTTATTTACACCAAATCTACACCAGCTGAGGATCTAGACAAGTCTGTTTGCTCCCCTGACTTTTTTTTTTTAAGCTCATGCAAACTGGGAGCATTATACCCAAATGCAATTCCTCTTTTCCACCAACAACTAGTTTTGCACTGGCACCCTCAGGTTTGATCCATGCTGAAGACACCTGCTCTCAAGGCAGTGAACTGGGACCACCATTTCATAAAGGGCCACTGAGCAGCTGTCACATGATAGCAGCTCCCAGGCAGTACTGACCTGTAACAAATCTGAGCTCCTGACCCAGAGGTGAAAGGCTCTCTATCCAATTACCAATCCCCTGAGTGAGACACTGCTGTTTTGCCTTGAAAACATAGATAAATATACACATGTGAATAAACAAGAATGAAGTACAAAAGTTGTGTCATTGTTGATATTTTGCTATATACCAAATCTCTGAAATCAGATATATCATTGCCACCAGCAGACTTTCTGGACTCTGTGCCCATGTAAAAAACCTATTATGAGGAACAAACTGAAGCAATATGCCCCTTTCTTTCCTCTGACATCCCTAATAGAAAACAAGAATATCCACACAAGATTTCCATAAGGAAAGAAAAGAAAGTGGTTGATTTCACGTTCTCCCCCATGAATTCATCTATGTAAGTAAAATTTTTTCTGCAAATAGCTAACCCATAAGCATAAAAATACCCTTTTTTCTGTCAAGTAAATAATTTCCTCTGCCTGCAAGTGCAAGGAAAAAAGGGCCACTTCACAATTGAGCCTGATAAAATGAGCTATAATGCTACTCAGTTAGGGCTCAGGGAAGAACACACTTTTCTGTGGTTCCATGTCACTCACATTATTCTTGACAGTGTCAGTAAGCAGCAGCAGCAGAGCACAATCTTCCTTTATTTTTAGTAATACTAAAGCTGCAAGAGATTTCTTTTCTTCTCTTCCAAATATATATAAGACATCTACCTTAAGCAGCAATAATACAAAAAGCTGCCTTAATGATTTCATCTTGATAATTTACTGCAATTACTACATAATTATATCAATGTCTCTTTTTAATTGTGATAATACAAGCTTTAACTAAGGCACCTTTTAGCAAAGGTAAGAAAAGAAGTTATTTGAAATGAGTCACTGAAAGTTCACTTTCTCTTTTAGGCTTCAAATCATGCCACATGTAGCCCTCTGGGTCCAGGTAACTGTGGACTGCAAAGCTCCAGGCTGAGTGGCAGCTTGCCATCCATCTGTCCATCTTGCCAGCATCTTCCTCTGTCCCACCCAAGAGAACAGGAGTTTGGTAGAAAACACATTGACAAGAGAGCAAATGAACAAAAATGCTGTGCAAGTCCTAATTTCAGGCAGCAAATTTTCACCATTTTTTTTTAAACCTCAAACAAAACACAGTCTTTTGCTACTATCTCCAACAATTTCTACCACCATGGCTGTCCCTGCTTGTAACAATAAATGCATGACAGTGGAATCACATGGCCAAATGGAATAATTTTTGTGCACTTGGCAGAGGTTTTACAGAGCTGTTGCACTTCAAACCATTAATGCTCTCACCTTCCCAGGCACAGAGAGCCTTGAAGGCAGCAGAGCCAGCACAGGGAAGGACAGCCCCAGGGGTTAGCATAGGGTTGGGACCTCAGTTTCAAGCCCGTCTTCCTAGCCTTGCTGCAAGGCTGTAGGCAAGTCTTTTTTCAGCTTCCCCTTTATTGAGAAAGCAGAAGGCCATGAGAACCCTTCTTGAGCCACATTTTGGATGATATGTCTATAAAAACTGAACAATGCTATTATATAAAAAAAAAAGGGCACTCTGTGTGCACTGGATAAATTCCTTGTCCCTTATAAGTGGGATCACTTACATAACAGAAGTAAAAGGGATACAGGAACTCTCTTCTGTGACTTTTGTGCACTCTAATGTACCCTGCATTCATTGCCAGAGTAGCAGTAAACAATGTGCAGGCAAAGAAAAGGAGCAATAATGCTCTGATTTTTTTATTATTATTTTTTTTCTTACCAACCTGTGTGGATTAACCTGGAGTCTAACTTGGCCCCTCAGGCTACAGGCTGTGAGCAGCATTTGCCCCTCAGAGGGAGCTGACTATGAATGGCGAGTTAGTTTTTCAAGAAGAACCATGTAATCTCCCTCCTGCACTCACACAGCTGTCAGGAGGGAGCTTGAAAGGAAACTCCAAGAGTACTTATACTACACATAAATAAAGGAGTGCACCAAACAGCTCCCTATACTGCCATATCAAAACTAAACCTGAAATTGTACTGTCATTTACTCCCCTCAGATGAAAGCACAATGGAGAACATTCAATAACAGATGCACTATGGACACTTCCTATGAAATTATGTTGCTCCATAAAGATTTGTTGGGAGTCTATCACATTCAGGGTCATTAATACTTCAAAATGTTGTGTGTATCACTGACATTGATTTCTGTTTTAAGGATGAGCAGCAGGCCCTCCTTTAACATTTGTATACCTTAATTTGGAAAACACTTGCAAAGTTGACTTGTGCATTAAAAGCTTTTAAGACAGATGCTGAAAGAGAACACGATGTCAGTAGACCCAAAACTAGATCCTCTATTGCCATTTTGATAACAGAGCTTAGCCTTTTGGTATCTCATCCCTCCCAGAGGAGTGGTAAACTTGCTGTAAAGAAATTTATCTTCCTTGGTATCCATTGTCAAAAATGAAGCATCCTAATCTTTATCTCCAACCTATAAAGACTGTGGTTTGGATTTTTCCCAGCTAAAGAGAGATGGGATGCCATGTAAGCAACACTTATTGACTGCACAAGGATGAAGAGATAGTAAAAAACTAGTCTTGATAAAACTCCTAACTTCTAAGCACCTAAAGCTTCACATGCAGCATTCAGATCTTTTCCTACATGGTATTAGTCCATGACAGCAGCTACAAAGTGAGCCTCAGAAAGCCCAATCAAATATTCACCAAAACATCAACATGAGTTGGATGAGTCCATCAAAAGCCAGATTATTTCTTTTTAAGGAAATGCATTGGTGGCAATCAACAGGGTTGGAATGATGAGGGAGCAGGAAGGGAGTGTCTTTCATCCTACCTACTCTATAAATCAAGCATCTTTTATCCCAAATTAAATATATAAATGAATGACCATTTTAAAACTGATTTGAGTCAGTCCAGAAGGAATAATTTTTAAGAAAGTTGTTAGTGAATGGAAACAGGTGGCTATAATTTGAGTTAAACTGCAACCTTAACTGTAGTATTTGCTATCATGAACACTATAACAACAGATGCACAGTTGCACCTTGGGATGAATTCATTATGGCCTGAGAAACATAATCATGCCATTCAGACCATATTTTGTCCATATGCTCATGTGGTTTACACCCCTGGTTTATTGGCATTGTACTTGGTTATATAGCAGGAGACTCCCAGGATCATAATTTGCTGTTACAGTTCAGGAAAATCCCTTTGTAGCATGGGTTTCCCACTAAGGCACAGACTCCCTTTCAGAGCAGGGAAGGAAGTCCTGGGTCACAGCCTTTGTGAACACTTCTGAAATTTAACATCACTTTGGAAGCCCTTCATACAAGAGGCATCACACACCTCAAATAAACAGAAGAGGAAATAACCTAAAGAGTGCAGGCACTACTGTTCAGGACATTTTACAGTTATAAAAATGTAGATTATACTGCTATCTTAGCCTGTAATTTATGGGATGAATATTGTAATTCATTGAATATCATGACTTATCTTTTATTCATATAGTTACTATTCCATTACCAGAGAGGGAGGTTTGTCAAAGGTTAATTATTTTAAATAGCTCAGGCAAATTTATTTTGATTTGTACAATTTTTTGAATAATCAAAGGACTATATATTTATACTGCCTTATGAGGATTCATTTTTTTTAAAAAAATAATATTCCTTGATGATAAAGTCAGATGAAACAAATGCTTTTGGAAGGACCAAACCCAGATCCTTCCAACTCCAAATGTAAAGAAGCTAATAAAAATTGGCAGTCTTTTCTTCCCATTTCAGTTTTACTGTAAAAAAAATCCTTAGCAGTTTTACACTGCTGAATTATCCTTCCCTCCAGCAATCTATTTACAAGTGAAGAGCATCTTGCCACAATCTCAAGACCTCTCTCCCCAGGGAAAAGACTATTCATTTTAATTGCTTCCAAAGCACCTATCACAACAGACTCTTGATCTGTGTCCCAGCCATGATAAAAAATAAGAAGGGCCATAATATTGAAGAACTGATTGCTCAGAAGTTGCCTACTGCTCTGTACCTCTTGGCTCCTAGAGATGCTCGTTTGTAATCAACTCAGGCAGCCATTCAGCTTCCAGCACCTAAGGTAAATGTGGAGATTTTGGAAATGATCAGCAGATCCACTCAAAGAGGAAGTGCTCTGAACACACAGAGGTAAATCCCAAAATTGTGCTGCAGAAATATCTGCCTTTCTGCTGACACACAAGAGAAGCCCGATGGCCCCTGGAAAAAGAAATACGTCCAGTAAGAGGTTGTGACATGGGCTAAGATCACCAGCATGGCATTATACCCTTATAGTCTTTTAAACACAAAGCTTTATCTTTTCTCCTTTTAACATCACTTTGCCTCTTTCTGTGTCTGTTTCCCTATAAGCAAAGTGAGGAAATTGGTACTTAACCTGTAGGAGGGCTGGAAGTTTAAATCCATGCACAATCAAATGCTGTGAAAGCCCTAACAGAAAGTGCAAAGCAGGTGTTCAGCACTTACTGAAAAAATAATTACTATTATACTGAACTTCTGATGAGCCTGCTGGAGCTTTAACAGCAGGGAGGATGGTTCTCAAGGTTTGAGGAATCTTCATCTTGAGCGTTTTCTGCACTTTATGTTGGTACCTAACTAGTAAATGCTGCTGCTGAAACAGAAATGCTTCTTGGGAGGGTGCAGTGTCAGAGAAAGGGAGGCACAGCTGCTGTGTCAGCACACCTGTGTCTTGCAAGTCCAAACAAAACTTCAGGCCAGGAGAAAACAAGGTTTAGTGTGCATCAGACTTCTGAAGAAGGCTTCACTTCCAGCAGCTGTGATAACCAGGAGATTACAACAAGCAGCCCATACCCTTACAGGCAGATTCAGACCCTGTGCTGCAGGGTGCTGCTGGCTGAGAAGCCAACAAGGCACAGAGACACCTCTGCCAGTCTCCCTCTATCCCAGGCAGGCAGCATGGGGTGCAATAATCCATCCTCCTCCCGTGCCAGGCTGTAGGCAGCAGGGCGTGGAGTGGAGCGGTCTGGGGCAACAAGGAAGGAAACAGATCCTTCTTGCCTTTAACACAGCTGCTCTGCACCCCCAGAGATCTTTGCTCCCCCATCTGTGAGGCTCCAGTGGGGGAAGCCCATAAGTCTTGGTGGGTCTTGGCCGCACAGCAGCACCAGGACTTCAAAGGCGGCTTTCACTGGCTCCTTCCCAACTTGCCACCACCTCTCCCATGACAGGCAAGGCTGCATGCAAATTCTGCCCTCAGACAATACTGTGCCTTATGGGCCTCTGCCAGCATCTGCTGTGACTTTAGCCAGGGAAGACAACAGCCTAAAAAAAAAAATCTACCTTGAGTTACCTTAAAGCCTGGTAGCTGGAAAATAAAGCAATGTCCTATTGTTCTACAGTCCCCCAACCCTTGTTTTCATAAACTCTTGGACAATATTGGGGGTGGGGAGAGAAACAAAAAACTCTGGGGAAACAGCTGATTAGATTCTGGCAAGGCGGACCAAACATCTGCTTCAAACAAAAGACATCTGCATATTTCACATTTATTTTTCATAATTTACAGAAGCAACCTGCCAAAATTTAGCAAGGGAGAATAAACTAGCACATAATTAGCTGAAGTTTGCTTGCTTTAGAAGTTGTTAGCATGAAGCCCAGTAGCTCACCTGGGAGGACATCAAGGAATGTAGATAACTACAGTTTGATTTTGTAAATTCAATTTTCGATCTGCTGTGCCAGGCCAAAAACCAACGTTGCCATGCCAATTAAGGCAAGCCAGCAAATGTCCTGATGTCCCAATGTCATACATCTGTCTCAAAGGCACATTGATAACACTGTTTATTAAATAAGGATCGATTAGACAGATGTTTTTTGCTCCAGTTTACAGGGTACAGAAGGCTGCAGGTTGAAGAGCAGAACAGCACCAGGGCTTTTTTTTGTAAAATCAGGAGGTATACTACGTACTATGTGTATAGATGCAAAAACAAGTTCTGGGGAAGTAGGCACGTGAATTTTTCAAGGCAGGCAAAGAGTCTTCATTAAAAATGCAGGAAAAAGATCCAGGAATATATATGCCCTCAGCGAGCTACACTTCCTCAATTGAATTTTGCCATTTATTGGGTCATTTGATAGTGAATACAGTTCCAATTTTAACAGAGTTAAGCAGAATAGTGTGGAATCCTGAGGTTTTGAAATTCTGCCTTGAAATCAATAGGTGCTTCACTAAGTATACTTACTTACTCAGTATTTGGCCTGTAAGAGTAATAAACAGAAACAGGCAGAACTTCAGAGTGAAAATCCTGCCTTTGCTACAAATGGGAGTGAAAAACTCCTTTTAACTCTGACACAGGCAGGGTTATGCCCTAGAGCTGAAACAGGAATAGAAGAAATAGGAAAGGGCTTTCTTGCAAACCCCAAATTAAACCCAGGTTCATAAAGTATCTGCAAATCTTCTGGATGAACCAAATGGAGGTTCGCCCTTCTTTCTCTAATGAAGGATTTATTGTTTCAGACACAAACCATGGGAAACTCACTCACTTGGGCTGAACTCTACTCCACATATCAGATTTATTTGAACCTGAATCTCAGGGCAGAACTCAAGGAGTGAAAATTTAACTGGCAAAAAAATTCTGTCAACCCCAAAGGAACATAAATTTCCAGATACAGTACAGCTCTAAAAGAATTCCAAGCCCCTCAGTCTGAGCTTTATGGCTTGCACCTTTCATAGCAAGAGGAATCCAAGACTCACTTTCAACACTGGAGCTTTGTAGGAGATGGGGGGAATATATGAGAGAGTGAACTACCAGTCAGATCTAAGATTTTGCATCTGAATCCTGAAGGATTAGGGTAAGAGTGGTCAGAGGAAGACTGGAATAGGAACCTCTTTGCACCAGATTGAAGCATTCTCACCTAAATGCACTCTGAATCATG
This sequence comes from Anthoscopus minutus, assembly GCA_013399455.1. Lineage (NCBI taxonomy): Eukaryota > Metazoa > Chordata > Aves > Passeriformes > Paridae > Anthoscopus > Anthoscopus minutus. The sequence goes on from VWYI01053759.1 coordinate 49,907, forward strand.
CCCATCACTATCCTAGGACACTTTCCCCATGGAGACTTACTGCAGGCAGTTGAATCACGCAATCAAACCCATCTAATTTCACTGTATAAGTGACAATCTCTAACATAATCATCTCTGTAACATTAAGTCATTCAGATGCAGCATTTGAATCACTACTAAAGCTGACTGTTCCTTTATAGCCATCTTTATATGCTGAGTTTCCGCCTCCTTGGCTACCAACACATTTCAATACCATCATCTCCCTTACAGGTGAGGAAAACTGAGGCTTATAGTAGGAACATGAACTTCCCAGACACAAAATTACCTCTTGGCAGAGGCAAGAACCTGGCCAGAGACCCCACTGCAGTGCCAACAGCAATTGCTACATTATTTTGCCTTTTAAAATACAAGTATAAAAATAAATAAATCAAGAATGCTACAATGGAACTAAGTGACTAAGAGCCTGTGATAATCTACACTTAGTGAAGAATACTCCTAATTAGAGATACAAAAAGTAAATATTCACTCATTTCAAACACATACTTAGTTTTATTTGAAGAAATTCCTAATCTTGTTTGTCTGAGAGATTCAAGATCACTGCTGTTGTTCTGGGTTTATTAAAATAGGATTACTACAAAACTGAACTGCTTCTTCCAAAACTGCTCTATTTAATCATACATTTTGAAGTAAAAATTAAGTTAGGAGCAGTTCACTAAGGACATCAAACAGGTACTCAAAATCTCGGGACTTTTCATTTTGCAGTGAGAACAGTGATTGATTGATCTTCCAGCCAGTCTGTAATCAAGCTCACGTTTAAATATTTCAAATTCCCCAAAAGTTTCACATTTTATCCAGACATAGCCATTCTGAACAAGTTCCATCCACTTGAAATGGCAGCCAAACCATTGGCGCTATTGAACTTTGCCAGAAAGGATCTCTTCCTTCAAACTCGATTTACCTGCTCACTGTATTTCAAATGTTCCTAACCACTTCATTTACTCACATTTAAACACTTCCAAGTTGGTCAACACAGTTGACCCATTACCACTGCCTTGCTTGAAACAGTCACAAGATGGGCTCCTGTTGCTTGTTCAAACTGCTAAGCCTGCCTTGCTGTCAACTCCTCACAGCCACTGTATCTCTGACAGAATCATAATCTGCAGGAACTCTGAAAGGTAGAAATAACTTTTTTTTCTCTGCTCTGGACATAGTGCAAGAGGAGCAGAAACAGATAAGGACAAAAGCAGACAAAACCAAGCAGTAATAAGCATTCACTCTCATGGAATGGATCTGTCTCAAGACCATTGGTGCCTGCAGTAGTTCACGAGTAGTGAAATGATGTTCCTGTGTGGGTCCTTTTCTTAACATTATGTTGGATCTCGCACATGTGGTTTCATTCTCCTGCTTTGTCATTATTCATTTTGCCAATTCCTTATAATTCATAATTAAATTTAAAATATTAAATGTTTAATGTTATTTAATGTTTTATTCCCGTACATTAATTTACCATATGTACATATATATATATTTATAATAATTTAATTAAACAAGTATTAATGCAGTTTAATGACCAAAATTCTCGTGTGGATTGAATAGAAAAGGAAGCATTGAACATAAAATTGTACAGTAAATAAACAAAACACAGAGAGCCTTGTAAAGCAGAAAGAAAAACAAAGTCTTCATGGCCAATCTGTTCCAAGAATGTTACAAATAGGAAGCATTTACAATTTAAAAAGCATTAATCATATACTCTCTCCATTTATTTACTTATCTATGTTCTTCATGTAAATCTTTCTTGAAAATGCATAAACTCTCCAGAATTATAGACAAAAAGTGAAGTCACATCTGGTATTTCACCTGTTCACACTGTAATTACTAACTTTGCTGGAAGCTGAAGAATTAGAAGTTTTCATTTTTATCTGCACCTTCTAGGCGGGAGGAATCTATTTCATACTTTGGTACAGAAGTACATGAATTTCCACTATGTGAGGTAAGCTGCAAACCTGCCTGTATTCCTGCTCTTACCTCACGGATGTTTGCCACAAGTTTCTTCACATTTAAAAGACAAGACAATTGGCAGTACACAAGAGCAGATACACTGCATGGCTGGGTATCAAAATACATGAATGGCTAATGAATTCACATTCCAACACACCCCGTCATAAGCTCTTGACTACATAAACTCTCAATCTTGTGTCACTGTCCCATGTTTTGTCTTGGAAAATTAACGATGAAGAAAAAGTCAGAGAAGAGCTACCATTGTTCAGTACAATACTAAGTAGGCTCTGCAATGTCCTGACTATATGCCTTGAATTTTCCCTCTTCTGGAAGCTGAGTTTAGTTTAGTTTGCCATTTGAGATACCCTGCACAGCCCAGCAGTCTGATACTTTTCCTTGGTTTCACAGAGTGAAACCAAATGACTGAGTAATTTAATTTTTTTTGCACCTTTACAAGAGAGGACAGGGCCTGACACAAGCAGAAATCCTTTGACTGTATCCAGAAATCACTTCTTGTCATCTTATCACTCTCTACAGCTATGTGACAGGAGGCTGCAGTGAGATAGGTGTTGGTCTCTTGTCCCAGGTAACTCATTTTGCAGTGAGAACAGTGGAATATTGATCTTCCAGCTAGCCCGTAATCAAGACAATGGAAATGGCTTCAAGTTGTTCCAGAGGAGGTTTAGAACAATAGAGTGGTTTGAGTTGAACTGGACCTTAAAGATCAGCTCATTCCAAGCCCCCAGCCACGGACAGGAACACCTTCCACCAGCCCAGGTTTCTTCAAGCCCTCTCCAACCTGGCCTTGAACACTTCCAGGGATGGGGAAGCCACAGCTTTTCTGGGTAACCTGTGCCAGTGCCTCACCAGCCTCTGGGTAAAGAGCTTCTTCTCAAAACCTAATCTAAATCTCTCCACTTTCAGTTTAGAATGGTATTAGAACAATTTCTTTGCCAATAGGGTTCTCCAGCACTGGAATATTCTTCCCAGAAAAGTGGTTGAGTCATCATCCCTGGAAGTATGTGGCGCTTGGAGACATGGTTTTGTGGTGGACTTGGCAGTGCTAGGTTAATGGTTAGGCTCGATCTTAATGGTCAGACTCAATCTTACTGGTTTTTTGCGACCCAAACAACTATATGATTGTCTAAGAATTGTGAGAGGAAACAGTTACTAATGATGCACTGTGCTGGTTTTGCATTGGTTGATATTTAGGAAGAAAACCACCCACGGAAATTATTTTCCTGAGAGAAGCTGCAGGGAGCTTCCTCTGTCCCTAGAAAAGGCCAATAGGTGTCTAGTTCTGAGAACTGACAGCTTTTTAAACCATTGGGAAGCTGGGTCTGCCTCTGTGAACACCACATTTTAAAACCCAGCAAGCCTGAAAACTCCTTTTTTGCTTCCAGCCTCAGGAGGTGACTGAGC
>VWYI01053775.1:0-11629 GCA_013399455.1 Anthoscopus minutus
TTTAATTGAGAAGACAGGGATACTCCTTATTCTACATCTTTTAATAGGAGACAGTAACAAAACCCTGAAACACTTGGCTCTGAAGTAAAAACTCACCTGCCCTGCCAGCTCCAAACGTTTATTTCCATAATAGTCTCTGTCATCTACTTTATTTTCTCCTTGAGCCAAAATTACTCTGCGCACCATCACTGCTGTGTATATGCACTTGGCACGAAAATTGAATTCCTTCACCTGTAAGCAAAAAACCAAAAAAACTGATCAAAACAAAAACACACCAATGTTTCAGGATCAGCTCCTTAGGTCTCATTCAGACAAACACATCCATTTACATCACTGCTAATCTGGGCTGACTGAGTTACAAAAGGGATTTCAGCAGTTCACTTTCTTTAAAAATGCAAAAAATATACATTAGTTACTTGGAAACAGATAGCAAATGAAAGTAAATCAGAATAAAGGTCATGAGATGAAAGTCCTGAATTAACACCTGATACTGACTAGCTATGCAGAAAAATGTGCATCATTTGATTAGTTCAACGGTACAGCTTTTCACAAAGATTTCTTTTGACTCAATCCAAGCCTTCCCCTTTATTTTGAGGATGATTTACTTAACTCAGTTACAAAGCAATCAAAGACATTTTTCCCTGCCAACAAAGCTTGCACCATAAATAACCATACAAGCTTACTCCAGTTTAAAAAATGTTACATACAAGCACGTGGGTTAGAATGGTTGATGCCAGCAGCTCTCGGGCTTCTTCCATCTTTGTTTTCTTTGGGCCTCCCCACATCCTTTGCCTTCGTACTTTGTTTCCAATGTACTTCAATGCCTGTGAAGGGGGGAATTAACCTGAGTTAATACCAGAATTGTAACCCACACAAATATACACACACGTGAAGTTAGGCATGTACTCCTCAACCACTGCAATCTCACCAGCCACAGATTATATGAACACCAAACAAACTGCAAAATAACGAATTTGTAAGTGATACTAAGAAAATAATTCCTGAAAACCGACACAATTGACTATGCATACAATGTGTTTATCACAGGTTGATAACATTTGGAATGGAAAGTGGTGAATATTCATGATTACTATGATACTAAAAGAAAGGATGTGGCAGAGATTCAGACAAAAAGGATTCTATACATTCCAAAGACAACTAGTTTATTTATTTAGACTTTTCACCTTCAGTTCTTTTGTGTACTAGCCATATTTCATTCAGATATTAAACCATGAGGTGGCATTCACTGTTTAATATCCCCAAAAGCTACTGTGTGGCATCCATGTCTGTCTCCAGGAATGCCTTGGAGTGGATCCTTACTCTCCTATCAGTTGTCAATCAATCTGCAGAATTCCTAGTTAGATGAGTCAAGAAGCTCTCCAAGTCCACACAGGAAGCTCCTGCCTGGAAATGAAGCCATGAAGCTATGTGAAAGAATCACCCTCTCCACTAAATGACAGATTATCCTTTCCATCTGTTACCCTTTTCCACAAAGAGCTATCTCTCTATTAACTTCATTTGACATTTCTTGCACAGAAGAATGTCTGTATTTGTTTTTCTAACTTCTTGGATACTTCACATTCTTCTGTGTTGCTCCACCTCACCGATCTTACTCATGTGACTCTGAATTAGGAGCATAAGGATTATGTAATTACAAGTATATTCCTCGGAATATAAGGAGCTCTTTAAGCTAACTGGAACCCTCAAAAGCCCCCAAAGATGAAAACCAGAAAGTTGTTCACTTTAAAACACTAAACATTACTAAACAACAACAAAAGGAATGATCTGACAAAGTTCACAGTGAAATAGCAGAAATAAGATTAATCTCCAAAAGCTTCTCCTAGCAGATTAATATATATTCATTTCCTCCCAGCAAAACTGCCTATGTTCTGGCTAACTAAAAAAAGTACATGAGCTACAAGAATTCTGCTGAGTCTCTAGCAGGACAGAGGGCAGCTGCTACTGTAGGCTTCATACAGGAGACTCGAATAGGAGAACATCTACTCATGATGAAATGGTCATAGCCGTATCAACAGGGCTTCCACAAAATGGGGTATGCAATTCCTTTTTCAAAAAAGTCTTCAACAAAACCCCCTAACTTTAGGGACATTGCTACTTATTACATACAGGGTTATGCCACTAAAACGCAACTTTGGGCTTCTGAAATCAAAGCACTGCTTGACTTTGATTTTTTCCTTCAGATAGGTTATGAGAGCAAAGCCTCATGTTTGACAAGTCCTGATGCTTTGAAAAGCCTCAGCTTGAAATAAACCCCCAAAACAAACCTTAAAACACAAAGTCTATGTCCATTGCTGACACGGGAAAGTGGTCAATACCCACTGTCTTGATTTTTATGATCTCTGGCCATCTGAAAAGACACACCTGCATCTGTGTAAAAATCTGAGCTTTCTGGCATTCTTCCAGGCTAGGAGCAAATGCAGCCATCACATGTTCCTCTGTGCCAATCATCTGTACAATCTCCTGGTCACTCTCAACACCCATGGCCTAGGAAAAGAAGAAAAGACAGAAATAACACAGGCTTTATGTTAACTCACTGACATTTGCTTATGCTAATTTGGTATTGTTTGTCTGCATTACTACTAAGCAAAAGCTAGCTCTCCTCTAAGAAACTGTGCCATCTGGCACTGGCAGCACACATTCCAGCTATGGAAGAACGTTAAATGGAAATCATGATAAGCAGCAGGAACACACACACTTTTTGGAGAGTCATTTTGGTTTTTTTTTGCTTTTCTTCACTGACAGCAATTAAATTCTGTGTTGTTTTTTCTTAAGAAAAAAAACAACTGAGTAAAAACAAACTAAAGTGTTTAACAATGAAAACCAAGTCAGAATCTACAAAAAAGAAAGGAAGGTGAAATTTCTTAAAGGAGTACTCACAGCCCCTTATCCCAAGCAATTCTGTAAACTCTGTTGACCATGACATGGTTCATCATATTTGAGAAATGTTTACAATTTACCCCATTTGCAGCTCTCTGCATTTAAAGATGACTTCACTACACAATTCCACTTGAAAGACATTCTATTTTTTCACTGATCCATGGACATCTTGTTAGACTTTATACCTCAGCAAAAGCTTAATAAACTAAGAAAGCGCTTAACAGGTTTAGGAAAATCTCTCTATCAGTAAGTGTTTCAAGGTGGCACCCAGCAGTGAAGGCTTTTGTGGATTCCAGATGGTGCTAAAGCTCCCCCCTTCACACATTTGCCTGGAGCTCTGCCATATCAAGAAATGGAATAATCTCAGTAAATCTCTTCTGGCTGAGTTATAACATGCTTCTCAGAACTTTGTGAGGAAGTTACGTTTGCATTCACATTATTCTCCAAAGTGCCTGCCACAAAGACCATTGAAAATAATGGCCTATGTAGACTCTAGTATTCTGGTTCTCATAAAAACTGGCAGTACCCCAAAAAGTCACATTTTCCTCAAAAATGCAGAAATACCTTCCCTTCTTATAGCCTTCATGGAGTGTCACCTTGCTTAACACCTAGCTAACGCCATTCCCTTGCAAAACTGTTGCTCTAATTGTGAAGTATTTAGCTTTCCTTTTTCTTTATTTCTTTTTGAACAAAGAAGTGGCTGAAGTTCCCTCAAAACTGTCTTTTCACCTTGTGGTTTATTACAAATTAAAAGTGCTTCGAAAGTGTAACACATAATAATGCTACAGCCCAGATCACAATGCAACAATCTCAGACAGACTTGAGTGCCAACTCAAGATACAGTTACTTCACCAGGTAAGACTGTTTCATCATAGTTTGATTCCATTATTTGGTCACCCCTCTGATCTCAAGACTCTTTTGAGAACCAGAAATTGGCCATGTGATATTATTGTGGTTGAGATCTCTGTTTTTCAAATATTATTACACTTCCTCACCCTTTTAAAAAAAGTCACATAATACTTAAAAAAATCTCAGCAGAGAAGTTAACAAAATCCCTCCTGACCTGAGAGCCAGACTCACAAAGTAACTCTACAAAAGCATAAAACCTTCACAACATTAAGTTTCCATGTGTCTAGGATTTAATAGCTGACCAGAAAACTAGTTTAGGCACAACTAGATTCATACCATTATTGCACTTAATCTAGAAGTTTTTGGGAGAATAAAATTTTTGTACCATTCTTTGCATGTATACCACAAATACGTTTATCTAAAGCACATCAGTAGCAGGCTGATACCATCCTATTTCTGTCCGTCAAGTTAATTCTAGGATAGTAACCAAATCTTAAGTGTCATGTAAAAACTACGGGTAAAAAAGTCAATCTGAATTTTTATTATATTTTTTCATCTACTAAAAACTGAAAGCCATAGTAAATTAAAAATGGTTGATAATTTCTTCTGCCTTGATGAATTCTTTGATCAAAAATGTTACAGCGAAAGGATGAAAATAAGACAGATCTTTATGCCTGCGAAGATTTTCTAGCTGGAGTTTGTACCTGAGAATCATAAGAGAATTCTCAATTTCTGAATGGGAAAGGCTAAGATCCATCACCAAACAACATATGTTGTGTTGTTAAATATGTGCAGACTGAAGGAAATGAATTTATGAGTAATGACTAAAGCTCAGGCAAATGACTGAAAAAGATATGCTAATAAAACACCCTAAAAGTAAACCTATTTATTCTCCCCTATACTCTCAACAATCCTGAGCAGAGCTGCATACACAAACTCACTTACATGCAACACTGAAAGGACAAGCAGCAGGCCCATGCTGCTATCAGACAGATTTGTAATCTTAAAACTTTGGTTTTCAGTAAATTTGGCCCTGATGTTACCCTTCCAAGAAAAACCAAACAAACAACTAAAAAACCAAACTAATACAAGAATTAGCCTGCAGCATCATTAGGACACTAAGAAAATATTCCTTGGTTGTTGCTTGTGTTACAGAAACATGGAGGAAATGCAATAGAGGAATGGGCCCTATGCTTAAAACACTCCTGTGTTTTAACAACAAAGCTGAGGGAAAGGGAATTAACGTAAAAGCAAAGCAGTAGACAAGATGTCTTGTTTCTTTTTAATTGGAAGGCCATGTCACAAAGGGATAGTTTTATGGGGAAGGGGGGAAGGAGACACTGTAAAAAGCGTAATTTAACAGTGGCAGTGAAAGGATGAGGAAGGAGACAGTAGCAGGCTACCGAAGACCACAGTTGAAGAGTAGCAGTCAATGGACATAAAATAGACAAGGCAAAGCAAGCATTCAGAATATTCAGATCATGCTGAGTTGAAGTGGAAGAAAGTGGTCCAAGTGGGGAACACCCTTTCCTAGGACTGGGGCGACTCCCGCTGCCCAAAAGTGTGTGTGTCCATCGTTGTGTGCGCACACACACATGTACAGATGAGAGTGTGAGCCCAGCTCTTGCTCCCCCAGCTCATGACTTGATGGTGTCTAGGCATTTCCATGGCACTTCCCTAGAATGTAGTTCTGCAGTCCATCAGGCCAACTTACAGCACAGATACAGGCAGATGACTGGATTAAAAAGATGTCAGGGAAGTTCAAGGTTGACATCACATACAGAATTGGTCTGGAGCCTTCATAATTCAAAAGATACGAGCTATGAAACAACAGCCACGGGAACCCATAATCCTGCAGATCCAGTCAGACCACCATCCAGCTGTTCCTCTGGAGCTGCACCTTAACAGCTCCAAGGCTACAGTAGGTTTGTAAAAATGAAACTCAACGCAAGTTCAAATCTTTTGCCACAGGTCCTAGAGTTGCTTCTCACAGCTCCCACATAAACTAAAGATACTTCATCCAGTGATTCAGGTCATAAAATTAAACTTTTAAGTACCTGTAGGTTACCTATAATCATCTTCCTTCCCTAACCAGTTTTGATGCAGCACACAATCTTCACTTACTTCAGCTCCCAGGGCTCACTCAAACCTACCAAACTGAGATCACAAACCTAGAAGAAAAAACAGTCCCTACCTTTGAGCAGCTCTAACTTCCTGCAATGTAGGGATCTTTCTGCAAAAGCAGCAGCACCATCTTATCTCCAACTCAGATGATTTTAAGGACAGAAATATCCTTACATACCACACAAATATTCCACACGTCCTCCAATGCTCACTGCTACCTAAAACTGTCCAAGCCACCCAGGTAAAGCATGCGTACCTCTTAGCCTGACATATTCAAAACTGTGCACAGCTCTCACAGCCCTATGAGATGTGTACAGCTGACATAGTTAAACAAAGGTCTCTCGGGGTTGCAAGGCAGCTCAAGACACCCTAAATACCCCTGTGGTCGCATATGTGTATTAACTAATGAAGAAGTGTTACAAATAAGCAGAAAGCAAATTAGCTGGGTTTGCTTCCCATTACAAGGCAGTTAATAGTCCTTCAAAAACTGCAACAAACACATACTTAAGGGGCAAAATTGTCTGCTTTATGCCACTACTTCAAAAGTCAAGTTACATTTCCATATATAGGGACTGCAAAAACGCTTCTGTCACTCATAAGAAGAAGGGTCATGGAAAACTGTTTAAGCTAGCACAGCTACAAAGCTCTAACCCTCCCACATCTAAAGAGCAGATACCCCAAGTCTACCCTAGAACAGTGCCAGGCAAAGGCCATTTGTAGACAACCAAATTTCAGTTAGTTGTGGTCAATGTGCTACATTTCACAAAACCACAAGTTGCATGTGTTTGGCACAACTGGATGTAAAATGTCTGAGCATGCCATCCCAAAGACCCCTACAGGTCTGGATGGCAGAAAAATCAAAGCAACAGGACAAGGTCATTCTGGCTTGCAGCTATGGAGGAAGATGAACTGAATGAACAATCCAGTCTCTATCTATCCAGACGAAGAGACCTTTAGATCTACTCTATTTCCATGGATCTCCATAGCCCAGGTGCCTGGGCTTCATTCCTCATCAAAAGCAAGGATGGAGAACACTGTTCAGGTCTCGCCTTAGCATGCAGCTCTGTCCCTGACTCTAAACCTGAAACACAAGAGTGACTTTAGATTCCAGTCTCGGGAGATCTAGGAATTTTAGGCCTCAGCTCTGTCAGTTGGTGGTATTTGTAATGTTCTCTATTTCACAGTCCTTGCTTTTGACAAAGATGTTTAGAGGATGTATTAGTACATCTCTACCTCACAGTTGCAGTAGCTTTAAATACACATTATAGATCTGAAATACTTGCTTTCTCTTTTATAATGATTTTCTGCACCTGATCTATTTCTTAAATCACATACAAAATGTCAGGTCAATCAAAGCTACTGGGACTAGAAAGACAATCCAAAATTGCTCACTGTCTCTCAGATAGTCCCTGACAAACTGCCCCCTCTAACTGGCCAATGCACTGAATGGCAGCCCTCTACCAATTACTATTTGTTTTCTTAGTCAAAACACGGAGGTCTGTGGAACTTGGTTGTAGCCTGAATGATGGTCTGGCCTCCCAGAGGCCATCTATGCAGAGCAATAGATTTTTGCCATTGCTTTCTCATTTTAGCTTTTCATTAGAAATTATACATGGAGCTGTTTCAGTACAAGTTAAGGATTCAAAGGCAGTCAAAACTTCAGACCTTAGATTGTCTATACAGCTTGATTTTCTCCCTTGCAGATGTGGATCTCTACATCACAGGAAGTAACAAGGAAGACACATGATTCATGCCCAAGACTTGAGTGTTGGCAGAAAGGAATTATTCTCCTTGCTTTCCAACACATCTCCTGTGTATAATACTATCATGTGAGAGAGCTGAAGTTAGACAAGCATCCCTAAGTTTGGGATTGTCCAGGCTGAGGGCTATTGCATTTGTAATCTTGCTCCTAGCAGTTAAATAGAACAAAGCAACAGCACATTACAGCAGTGTCCAAGAAAGGAATATCACAGACTGGTGACTGCTTTCATTTCCAGCTGGAGACTCATCAGCAGTAGACAGAAGATCCCTTAATTTTGTGTTATTAAAGGAAATGACCACTCAAGAACTGCTGGAATGGAACATTCAGAATAGTTAAAGTGAGTATAGCTAATTTGCTATGCTATTAAATCAATATAAATCATTGAAAAGCACTACAACCAAGAGCTTCTAACAACTGTAACCCCTTATTTAATACATGAAAAATTAAGAAATATTATCTAAAATATAAAAGATACTTATGAAGAGGGGCATAATTACAGTAAGCATTGTCAGAAAGTCATAAAATAGTACAACTTTGCTTAGAAAAACAAGCCAACAACCATCTCCTCAAACGACAACCCAGAGCAGTTCCTCTATATGAGCAGGTATTTATCTGTACCAGCACAGTGTGACAAAAATGTAATAAAAGTCTATAAGGTGAGGTGGAATCCAGCAGTTTGGTACTGGAGTAAATGGATTAAGAGCCACATTAACACCTTCCTGTAACACAAGAATTGTGAACTTAATCCTGGTACTTTTATGTGCATTTCTGTCCATAAATACCTTCACAAAGCCCTTTAACCCTGGTCACTAAAAACAGATGATCTCCTCTTATTTGAAGAGATTTGCTTAATCAGAGCTAATATCCATTTACTTCTCAGGTCTAAACCAAATGATTTAAACTATTTTCTAGTACCAAGGCACACCAAGCACTGCATGGACAAACCCATAAGCAAATACCTGCGCTGTGGGCACGAGCAGCTTGGATGCTGCGACCTCGTGCTGCCCTCTCCTGGCACATCATTTCCTGTGACTACCTTCTCTGAACCTTCTGTGCTGTAACCCGCTACAGAAAACACAAAAAGAAAGTTTTGCCTAGATCCATCCAGTCAGAAGCTTTTTTGTGCCTCCAAGAACACAGTCCAGCTTTCTCCTGCACATGCAGTATACCAGGCTGTAAACCCACAGGCAGCAGCAAAGCACTACAGGACAGGAAGGAGCTCCCAGCTGCTGGCAGGACAGGTCTCAGCCTAAGGCCTGGCCATGCCCTGGCTATGCCAGCAGCTGGACAGAGCATGTCCACCCCACCACCTTTCCTGGCTGCAGTTCATGCATTTGACTCCACAGACAGAAAACCAGAAACAATGACCCTTAACACAACTTGTAACACAGCTCATAACAAACCAACATCCTTCTGACCTGTAGCAACAGAGGCACCTCACAAGGCAGAGTAATGGGGTGGCAGGTATTTGTCTTGGCCCAGCAATGCTCTCCTTGCAGAAAAATACAACACTTATTCTCCTTTTTCCTGTACAATAAAGATGACTTCCCAAGGGAAAAAAGCTTGCAGTTTCTAAGCTGGCAGTTTCTTGCCAAGTCCTTCTGTACATATTAACTTGAGAGCTGCTGTCAATCTTCATTTTTGACCTACAGCACAGCATTCTTCCCCTTTTTCTTTTCCCAAACAGCTGTATTACCTTAAATATGATAGCGATGGGAATATCTTCGGACAGAGTGTTGTGCCTCAGGTAAAATCTTCCTTGTTTCACAACCATATTTGTTCTGCTCTTCTTCTCATGAGTGGAACTGAAGTTAAAATAAAAATAATACCATGTCCAACAGAGTGTTTGCACTGACTCCTAGAATCTTTTGTGTAGAATTTAGCAAGCCTGAACAATCTTTCACCTGAATTACTCCCACTTTCTCCTATTCTAAAAATTAAACCAGTCGGGGATCAGCCTGTAACTTCAAGGTAATACGGTATTTCACCTGTGCTGGGGACTACTTGGAATATTTGACTTAAGCAAGTCGAAGTCTGTACTTTTTAAAATCATCTTTACGTGCTTTGATAATCAGTTTTGATGTAACCAGCAAGGTCAAACTGTGAACAAGTACTGCAGCAATAGTGGTAATGATATAACGGTACTTGGTGGTATATTAACCTCATCCAGACTTACTGAGAGACTGCAAAGTCAATAGGAGAGATGTGAGAGGCCTCTGGAGAAGATGTGAGAGCCCTCACACTGAACAGTGACAAGCATCATAGAATAGACGGAATGCAGCTTAAAAAATAAAAGAAAAACACCCAAAGGCCAAAGAAAATAGAACCAAAACTTGATGAAGGAGAAAAGGTCAAATTTAATTACTTTGCCATTTTCAGTAATTTGCAATGTACAAAAATATTTCCTCCTCCACTACCTTTGCCTTTAGAAGTTTTTATGCCAATTTTATATAGAGAGGCAAACAAAAGGTTACATCCAATTTCCACTGCAGTAACCTAATTTTACTTGAGACCAAACACCATCAATTAGGAAGTCCACCTTGCTACATTAAAAATTAGAACTTGCTTTTCCTAATCTGAGATGAATCCTGAGAGTAATTCTCACTAATTTTTGTAGGAATACTGTACTATTTGGGGACTGAAGATTTAGCATACAAAATGACAGTAGCAAGACAGGAGCATTGAATATTTACAGCTTTTTCTGGTTAAACTATACTAGGAAGAAACCTCCACAGCTATTTCAACTACAACAATGAAGTTCTAAAGCTTTGGGTTATCTCCTTTGTGCAATGGTAGGAATTTACTGTACCTGGTAACAGAAGCACCAACTGTGCCTTTTCTATCAGCTTCAACAATGATTCTGTTTTTGGATAACTGCTCTTGAATAAGAATGACTTTCTCCACACCTTTAACAATGAAATAGCCACCTAGTTAACAGAAAAAAAATATTTTGCATGTCAGTATCCTTGCACCTTACTTGCCTCCTCCAATATGCCTTTGAATATAACTTATTAGAAAGCAAACCATAAGTACACAATGGAGTAAATTCTCCCCTAAAAGATTAATGAACAAACTTGACTTATAAAAACCGAAGAAGTTGTTTGTTATAACCCTCCAAACTCCTCTCTGCATATCAACATAATAACACGTAATATGTAACACTTTATTTTTCCTTTACAAAAGGCAATGACAAATGAGAGTTCCCACTTTGGAGGACACTATACTCCACTCTTCCCCAATCCATTTAATTTTCAATGAATGAACTCTATATTTTTTCTCATATAACACATCACTGTACAATACTATATACAAAATTAAAAATAAAATATTCAAAATTTTGGTGTGGTTTTCTGTTGTTGAAAACTTAGTCTGCAAATACCAAATATCCAGTTCTCAACCAAAAACCTGACAATTTCTTTTAGCTGCAAGCACACACTTCAGAAGTTTCCACAAAGACTTAATGGTGGCAGGAAACATACCAAAGGAATTTTTCTTTGCTGAAAAATACTTAAAATTCAAAGCACAGATGGGAAAAAACAAAAAGAACATGAGTGAAAATGTACCTGGATCTAATGGACACTCATTTAGTTTGGCAAATTCTGCTGGAGTTTTCCCAGTAAGTACGCAATTGGAGCTACGCAGCATTATAGGCATTCTGCAAGAAAATCAATTACAATTTTACTTCAGACTCAGATTGAAAAATATGAATTGTCAAATTCCGAATAAAAACTATGCTGAACGAACTGGAGATACACAGATACACATTAATTAAGGTAATCAGAACTCAAAAGGTTTTCAGTTAAGCCCACCTTATTTCATTGAACATGTAACTGAATAGAGATCTGAAACTGGACACCTGCAAGCAGAAAACACAGACTTCCTATTTAATTGCTATGCAGCTACTCCAGCATAGTGACAAGCACGGTCACCAAGGCCAATGACAATTAGTGCAAAAATTCCTGGTCCCCAAAACAGGCTTCGTACAAAACTTTTCCT
>VWYI01053811.1:0-22367 GCA_013399455.1 Anthoscopus minutus
CCTATTCAGACTGGACAGCTGCTGTCAGTTGTGACAGTAAGGGCTCTTGGCCTCAACTGCATCTTCACAACAAAAGAATGTGAAGAAGCAAAAGCAACCCCCAGCCTATCAAAATCTTTCAATCCAGGTAAAAAGACCTCCAGAATTTGGAAAAATCATTGGTCAGGTCCACAGCTTCCCTGAAGCACAGTTTACATTCGTAGTTTACAGCTGTGGAACTACGGTCAAGTTTAAATGCTCAGCTGTGGGAAAGGTGTGTGAGAAAGCTGGGAAATGAAGGCATTTTAATAATGCAAGGATCTTGATAACCTGTCAATTATCTGGTCCTTTCTTCAAGCCAAGCACCACCATTCAGTGAATGTGAGAAGGGCAGTGGGGCTCCAGCAACCATCTCCCTGCTCTTCTCTGCTCCTTCTCTGGAACAGTGAGTACATCCCTGTGTGACCTGATCTGCAATATTCCCCAGAGCTCACAGAAAAGGTATTTTTCAGTCTCACTTTTATTGTGAACTTCAACATCAATGTATCCTGCCCAATGGTAAAAGACTTTGATGTCTCCTCCTCGCTGATACGTAATTTGGAGAGTTTTCCATATTATCTGAAAGAAGCCAAGTAATTTCTAGTTTGTCCACTAATTTTTTCTTTATGCCTTTGGGTCTTAAAGTGTCTCAACAAAGACCTTTTGCAGCAGCCACACAGCACATTATTAAGAAAAGGTAAACTAAATTAACTGGATTTGATACGAGATTATTCATTTGAATGAAAGCCTACTTTTTTCTTTTTTATGAAACAAAAGAGCACTTACTCAAAAGATAAAAACAACAGGCAACAAAATAAGAAAAAAGACTGAAAACATCATCTGAAAACAACAGAAATGTAACAATTTATCTTATGAATAAAACAAATATAAAGACAGCAAAATAACAAATTCCAAAAAGAGATATTTTTCCTCTTATTTAACATGCATCGATTGAAAAAAACTTAATTTAAGCTTGAATTTTTCAGGATAGAACTGCTGAAGGTTTTGCTGACCACCAGTTAGCATATTTGGCATTCATCTATATTTTAATTTAATATTTTTCATTTACATAATAATTGCCACTCTTGTAATACTTGTAGTGTTTTTTTGCTGTGCTTAGAAAATAAGATTTTTTTAGAACTGCACTAAAAAGGGATGAGAATGCAGACTTATGAGAGAACAAGGGATATTGACAGTGAAAATGACAATATTACATAACTTTAATTATTTAAAGATATTCTACTTTCATACTCTAATAAAAACATTTTAACAGCTGAATTTTGCCTTTATGTATAAAAGAACTCCAACAGTTTCCCCTTTATTATTGCACAACCAATGGCAAATCAAATGGAGATTGAGCAAGCAAGGGGTTAAATAAGCAGACCTGAATCCAGGAGTAAGAAATCAAGTAATAATGGATATTTAAGTATGATGCTTTTACTTGTTGCTTATGCTACAAATCTGAAGAATTTATTCAAACTGTGGAAAGACCCTCACAAAAGAGTATCCAACTTAAAATCCTCACTCTTCTGCAACTGAAAAAGTGAATTGAGCATAACCTTTCCACAGTTTGCTTTGAGAGTTACTTATTGCACAAGGGAAATGAAATGTCTTCTCAGGGTTGTAGTGGCTGTTTAAATACTCTATGTAAAGCTGTAGTGAATCTCTGTAGGACAGCAAAATGTCAACAATAAAAAATGTGAGCTAAAGCCCCGCTAATTTCTGAATTATTATGACAATAGAATAAATCTAAAAGGGTTGTACTTACCGGAACATCAACATATTTGGCAGCTGCTTTTACCTTTAGAAAATTAAGCATAAAACACACAGTAAGTACTTGTTACTACAAATTGCACACAATTTCAGAATTATGCACAGAAAGAAGAACAGAACCTTTGAGAATCCAGACACTTACAGTGAATGAAACTAATGATGAGAAGAAAGTACCTTCATCATATCTTGACAATTTAGACAGCACACCTTCTAAAACTGAAACAACCTGGAGGAAAAGCACAGAGAAAAATCTAAATGCACAGTATGAAAATTAAATATTTGGAATGAGAATGTGAATTTTTCTTCCTCATATTTGTCTTGATCAGCAGGGCAACATGAACTGTAAATCTGATCCCTTTCTCCATCTCACAAAGTGCTGAAATCAAGGATAACCTTTCTGAAGCTTCACTTACTGATCAAACAAATGGAAACTGTTGAACCACTGCAGAAAAAGAAACCCATCCCAAAGTCTCTCCTGAGGCAGGCCTGCTTCCAACACAACATTGCTGCCTCTAGAATGTGCTTGAATATAGCAGTGTGTGTACCCAGCATGTATTTTAGGAAAAAAATCACATTATCTCCTAGGACCACAACTTCAAGGAGATGGAGCACAATTGCTAAAGGTGGTGATTGTGATACCATGTTTCTCTTATCTTTGCTATTAAACAGAAAACTAGCTCTGATTTCACCTGAAAGTGTAATAGTGGTTTTCTGTCAGCAGCATGAGCTGTTGAGCTGCTACTCCATGGCCAAGAAAGAGGCAAGAAATATATGTCCAAAGTCTCTGGTATGATGTGGTTTCTCTCCCCTGGACTTTCATCTGCTGTTGTCTGAGTAGCACGACTCCTCAGTAAGAGGTATGAATAAGTGTTTTTGGCAAAATTTTTATCTGATCAATTAAAAAAAATCTCATTAATTGCAGTAATTACAGATTTAATGTTTGGACTCTCTCAAATTTGCCTTAAAGCAAACAAGTTCCCTTTTTACGTCCCTCTGCGATGTTACGTTGCTCAGGTAATTCACAGTATATAACATAAAATATCTGTCAGCCACTGTATTCACGCACATTTACTTTACACATATAAATTGCTTTCCAGTTTATATAAAGATTGTTTTAAAAGTCATCCCTTGCTCCCAACACTGACATTCCCACAACCAAGAGTATCATTTTATGAGTGTGAGGACAGAACAAAATTCCATCTGGCATGCTGTTAATGGGCCCTGTAACAGTGTCACAACAGTGTCACCTCCAGAGGAATTGAGATCATCACTTTACTATAAGCCCTGCTCTTAACAGTTCAAGGAGCAGGAGCAAGTGCAAACCTACATTTGTCATTTATCAATCTAACCTGTCATATTTACAGTGATTAATTAAGATACCAGTACACAGGTGCCAATCAAAGAATAAATCCACATCACAAGGGAGAGTGGCAGTTGTTTCTGCAGCCATTTCATTAGACCAAATACCAGCTTTCTGCTTTGCAGTAGTATGCCTGTGAGAAGCTGCTGTTCATACTTTAACTCAATTTATCTGATTGACAAGGATTCTTTCTGCAGAAAACTGTTCAACTTTATTGTTCAAAGACTGGCTAAGGAAAAGGCTGATTTCATAAACAACATGGTGTCCACAGTGCCAACACATGAATCCAATACAAGTGGGACACAAAATAACAGAGAGCAAAACATTTCTGCGTCAAGGATGTCTGTTTCAACAAAAGGCTTAGTAATATAGATGGAAACTTGTTTTCCGAGATGTCAGTGTACAGACTTGAGAAACTCTGTGCTTTGTTTCACTGTTTTGTGCTATTCCTGTGATATCTTGAACACTTTAGATCAACACGTCTTGCGTAAAAAACGCCCAGTACAGTTCTTAAAAGTAAACTCTAACTGAAAGAAAAATCATTATTTTTAGTTTCCTAAGTGACTTGTAGCTAAAAACCATGATTCAAGCACTTATTCTGCTGAGACACAAAGGAGGTAATAAAGAGGTAAAGGCTGGAAAATAATGAAAATATATTAGATGCAAACAATGAAAGCATATGGCTATCATGCCTAATGATGTGCATTTATTCAGGCCAAAACCAAGAGCTAAACCTCAGCCTTCCTTTGTACCCTCAGAAGCTTTCTGCCTCAAAACAGAAGCAATCAGGATGTCACTGGTATTTCACATCTCAAGTGAGGAGACACTGGTTAAACTTCCAGCGATCTAATGACGCTAATAACACGGAATATTTGCTTCCTGTTTTGAGATTTCAGCCTCTGCTATTACCATGGTAACTAATAATACAAATCCCTCTGTATTGACAGCAGTTGTCTCTAGAATTTCTTGTACATACATCCAGAAAGAATATGACTATATTTTTCCTTTTTTATAATCTCAGGTATTAATAAATAAAAAAAAGAAAGTTTAACTTTTAACAGCACGATTTTTTCTGATTAAATTCCCTTTCTCTTCCCTTTCAACAACACTAAAACCATAAACTGGAAGATTAGTTGGGAGCTATGATAGGCAACATGTTGAACTTGAAACTATTGAGTTGAACTGCTTGTAATTGTGTTTACACCAAAACTTCACTTTAGGCCAAAAATGTGTAGCTTCTACACAGTTATTGCTAAGTGGACAATATATTTTAAACTTGATGACTCTACAAAGCCTTCCTCTTCAACTGATGGGTGTCAATCCAAAAATCAGATTCCCATCCTCATCCACCCTGGCAAGCTGTGACAAGCAAAAATAAAGGCATGACGAAAACATGACCAGAGTCTTACTTTTCGTCACTAACCCACAAATTGTAAATATATGGCTTATTTATCCTGCTTTGAAAATAAGATATTTCTGGGTTGTTCTCTAATGTTCAGATAACAAAACTTCTTATAAAATCTTTCTTTTCTGTCATTACTTGCTGTGTCCTTTAAATTATTTGGGATGGAAGCTTTTTTTTTTTATATCAATCACTTACGATTTTTACAGAAGTAGAGATGCTATGGCAAGACAAGACATTGTTTAAGTTTTCTTCACTTATTCTCCAAGTCCTTATATCATGTCAATACCCATTTTATTATTAAATATAAAAGCCTAAAAAATCAATTTCAAGAAACCAACAACTTATAAAATATTTTTAATTAAATGGTTTGTGGACCAAAATCTTATTAAGAAGTTAAACTGAAACTCTGGATATTGTCCACCTCTAAATATGAAATTTAAATACTAAATGATGAGAAGAAAGGTCTCACATAAAAAATTTAAAAAAATAACACATGGTATTACATAAGACAATACTGACAAAATTTAGTCCTACCAGTTCTACTAGCTGCTAGGAATTCCTATCTACAGCAGAAACACAAAAGACAAACTTATCTCAATAGCAGGCTGCACAGAATTTTTTTACTCCATTGTTATAAGACTTAATTTTGTAAATTCAGTATTATCTCCACAAGTGGTATTTACAAATCATGTTGTCCCCCACAATTTTCCTGTGTATAGAAAAACCATGTGATACTTGAATACATCTCCAAAGTTCAACAATTTTCTGCTGTTTTCTACAATAAAATGTAAATAGTTTTACCTTTGAAACAAGAAGTGAAATAATTTCTTTAACAGTTTCGTCAATCAAGTCATCTATTTTTGAATGGTATTGTTGCTGTAATTCAAAAGATAAAAAAGCATTAGCATGTCTATGAACACACACTTTTGTCATAAGTCATAAATGGTGCAAAGCTGATAACCCTGCCAGATCAGATTTACTTAAAATTATCATTTTGAACATCAGAAGAACAAACCCTTGAAAATGATCCACCCAATCAACAGTTTCTTACATTCTGTGTTGAAAATTTTCCCATGTACACTGTTGAGTTAAGCAGCTAATGGGGTTATTATTTAGATGAATTGAGTTCTTATACTTATTCAGGCGAAGGAATGTGAAGGATAGTTTTTGTCTTCTCCTATATAATTAAGGTGGCCATGTATTTTTTTCTAAAGGGCTGGTTTAGCTGGAGAAGCAAAAAGACTAGAATAAGATTTAATTAATACAGCATTTCATGTCTGACAACTCTCATTCATAAGTTATTTTAAATGTCCTCTAGAAATAAAATGAGCTCCAATTGTTCATCCTGAAAGAGCCTTTCTGTTAGCACAGTGAGCTTCAGTTTATACAAATCTTACAATATGCTCAAGCAAGGGCAAAATTAAAATTTAATCAACAAAGCAGAATAGATGGTAACAAATTAACAGGCCATAGAAGGCATAGTAAAACAGACTTCATTCTCCATAGACTTTTTCTTTTGCTTTTTGATAAAGAAGGTGCCTTTAAGTAAATGCTTTTAAAATAAATCTGAAAGACTTTAAAAGATAATCCTACTGAGCTCCCTTCTGAAATTAACAGGAACTAGGGATCCCATTCTGTCAAGGAGACACATCAATTTAAACAGTAATTCTTCCTTTAGTAACATTTATCTGACAGCAAAGATTGTCCCCAATAGCCACTTCACAGAAAATGTGACTTGTAAAGACTAACCCTATCTTCCCAGTTCAAGGCTACTTGGAACAGCTAACAGCATAATGCTTGGAGTAAAAGTACTGAGGTCAGTTAGCAGCTGCCAGCTGAATAGTTTTCATAGTTCTAAGTTTTTAAAGGCTATTTTTCATCCGTTTCAGAGTCACCAGACAAATCAAAACATTAATTCTGATCTGCTGAATATTCTTAGGAATGATTTCCTAAAAAGCACAGATATTGAACTTAGGTTTAAATTAAGAGAGAATAAAACTATGAGATGTGTTTGCCCACATATGTGTGTCTGCTACAGGTACTAATGCCAAATGTCAATTTTTGCTTTTAATTTCTTTTAAAGTTTAAAAACACTTGAAAAATGTAAATACCCAATTCGGACAAGCAGCAGCGGTCACATTAGAACAGTAAAAGAGCATATTGGAAATACATCAAAGAACTTTCTACATTTTCATATATATTATATTCCAACCATATTAATGTCTTGACCAGTAAAATATTGTCTTGATCGGCTAAGGGGTCTAATCACTCCAAACAGTGTGTAATGTCTATTGTTTACAAGTCTCTAGAAGGCAATGCTTTCTTACTCTCTGGAAACCATAAACACTTATTCTCCCACTGATGAATGTCAAGACTACATATACTTCTGTGATCCATAAAAAAATCAGCTGCCCCTCCCAGAAAGTGTCTGCAACTTAATCTACGCAGTACATTAAATTAATGGATCTATCTATGTAAGATCAGTTCCTATTCTTTTTTCCTTGTATTTTTTTATCTTTTTTCTCACCACAAAGGAAACATAATTCTGTAGAAAGATTATAAACAGTAACTTCACTTCTGAACAAGACAAAAAAAGAAATGAATCAAGCTTTTCAAAGACCACAACATGGTTTCAAAACCATAACAGTTCTTTAGAGATAATTTTCAAATGGCATTATTCTTATTCTTTTTCAAGATTTATTTTAAAGAATATGAGATCATAAATACTCTAACCCACTTCTCTCCAGTGCTAATTTCCATGAAAACAGTCACCCTCAGCAAAACAAAACTTCAGATCTTTGTGGAAGATGATTTGACTCTGGGCTTTAAGATGTCTGAACTTTGGCTCCTAGTGGACTGGCTGACCGTGCAGGAGGCATAATCCAGAGCAGGCAAGAGGAATGGCACATCCCAGAGAAGGGGGTTATGCCATCTGTCTGCAGCTCAGTACTGGTATTGCCTGTCCCCAAAGCAGCATGTGCCATGTGTGTGTTTGCAGGTTACTGCCTGTACACACATGAAAGGTGAAATGGCAGCATGAGTTTAAAGAGTTGTTCTGATGAGCCTCACTGAAAGGTGAAAGAATTCAAAACTTTGTGACCTGGTAAAACAGGCCACTGCATCTGAAAAGCAGAAAAGTGAAGACTTCATCTGGAATCACCCTGGAGGATGAACAAGGAAAGATCAGAGAAACTGATGATCAGTCTGTTGCACAGACTGGGAAGGAATTCTGAGGGCCTGGCTAACAAATTAACATGAAAAGCAATACTACCCAATACTACCATGTAAAATAAAAAGTGGTTGTTAGTATTCAATGAAAAAAAAGAAAATTAAAAAATAATGAAAAGATACTCACCCATTGACTAGCAAACTGGTTCATGTCATGGAAAACCAAAAGGAAAAATAAAGACGACAGGGTATAACAGGAAAATGAAGAATGTCTCATTGAATTAGGGGAAAAAAAAAGACAATTACATTGAATATGCTCACTTGAAAATATCAGTCATTGAAATGAAGTACACAGTATAGAAATGAAAAAAATCAACCGAAAAAAAATGTACAAATAGTATAATTGTGAAGCTACCTAAACCAGACACACATTTTTTGTTGCCAAATTCTGAAAAATGTTTTTACTGTCTCTCCAAAACCAAATAAAACAATATACAAACAAAATTACATGCTAAGGCATTAGCACAAAAAGAATAGTTTTAATTTTTTGCTGGTGGTCTCACCAATCTACATAGAATACCCTTTTAATTTCACAGATTATTCCTGCTGAGAGTGACAACATGGGAGTGATGGAAGTCATTGAAGTTTACATATCCTTCAAAAGCACATCAGTGCTCTGCTGTGGAGTATCTACAGTCCTGGCAGCAGACTACTGCCAAAATGATCCCTGTCCTTGGAGACCAATTAAAAAAAACCATTAAATTACCTGATTATTTCTTTCTTCTATTTCCAGCATATGCCCAGGCATGAATTCTGGGTCTATAATCTATTTAAAACCAAACTGTACTAAATTAAAACCTGTCTGCAAAGGACAATATTTTGGCTCTATTTTATGATTACAAAGGAGTCCTGAAGTGGGCTCTTTTTCTGTTGCAACCCGGGAGAAATTCCTGGAGGGGCTGTGAGTCAAGAAATCCTCTGAATGTTCAACAGATTCACAGGTCAAAGCAAACAAATTACAGAAGCACTCTGTGTGCTCTCTGGTGGAAGATGAGGAGTTGTGTCTTGCAAGAAGCTTACAGGGATCAGCTGATGCACACTTCTGTACCAACAAAGCTATGTGATGCATCTCACTTAGCTTGAAATTAACCTAAGGACAGTCTGCAGTATGAGATGCTTCAGATCAACCAAACACAGGAATTAAACATACAAAATTCCACTTACCTCTTGACCCCCATCCAGTATGCAGAGTTTAGCTGTCTGTTTCTTGGCATCAACTAAGACATTGAACATTGTACACAGATAAGAAGGTATACGCAAATCTGTTGATTTGTTTGTCTTTTGCAGCTTTATTTCAAATGCAATTCTTGTTCTGTTTATCAAAACACAATTTGCAAGATGAGTATCTCTGATAATTCTGAACAACCACAGTAAACATCTTATTGAACATGTTGGCTTAACAATATATATATGCATTAGAACATTTTAGAATTAAAATTCTGTAAATTCAGAGTATCAGCCTTTCAATAAAAAATTGTACCGATGGTAATCTCAAGGTTCTGCACTTCTTCAGTGAATTCAGTTGAACAATAAAAGTATTATCTTCTTTCTTTCTAGGTAACAATATGTTTCCTTGTATTTAATTTAATGTAATGAAAATACCCCTTATTTTCCAGCTTTTCTATGCTAAAATGCACTTTATTGTATAAAATGGTTGCTTCTAAAAATATAATGAAAAATACTCTTCTAGCTTTAATGGAAAAAATTTAAAAAAAGAAAATTAGTTTAATATTAAGAATATATTAATATTTATACTGAAAATTAAGACATATCAGGAGATACATAGTATAACTCCCCTATTTTCTTCTCACATCAGTGTAAATAAAGAGCAATGTCACTAAAATAAACTGTAAATCAACTTACCTAAAAAGAAAATGCTTTATTTCCATCCTTATTTTTAAATGTGGGTATCAAAAATTCACACAATTATTTTTAGAAAATGGGAACAGAAGAGTCCTATTTCCATTTTAAAAATTCTTGTGATCATATGAATATCATAAGAAGAATTATAACAGAATTCCATCATTTTTTCTGAGTTGCTACTCTAATCTTTATTACCTGACATAGAATATCACTGACCACACAAAAACATAATTAGTGTATTAAGACTTGTATGTTACGTATTAAGTCTAAAATATTAATATATTTTATAGTTCTGTTGATAAGACAGTAAAGTCTTTTTTTTCTTTTTCTGGCTCAAAATCAATATAATCCATGTATTAGTAGCACTGCATCTCTTTGCTATTCTTTCTATGTCTTTTTAGACTAAGATTATACTAACAGTCTTCCAGTCCTTTAAGATTTCACCATTTTTCTAAGATTTCTTAGATAACTAATTGATTGAGCTTCTATGCCAAACTCCTTAGAACAGATGGATTGCTTTAATTTTAGTGTTTCTTATTTTCTTTGTTAGAGCTTTAATTTTTATTCCAGTCCCAGTATCATTCCCTTTTCATAATCAAATAGAAAAGTTCTTCCAAATGTTGCTGGATTTTTAATTATGATTTCATCGCTCCAGCTCTAGCAACAGGCTCATATCCTTAGCCTGGTACTACTTTTTCCTAAGTGTTTAGAGAAAATACTGCAATACTGTGTCATCTGTAAGGATTCTCTGCTTGTTTAGCCTTTCTCATCAATATTGTACATTTTATTTTTAACACAACTAAAATATCTATAAAATTTATTTCCCCCATTCTGTTTTTTAAAAATCTGTATTTTTATATGTCCAGATTAAGCTTTCTGAAGTGCCTAATTGTAGATCTCTGTAAATTCTCTAGACATACAGATATTTCTTCTTAACTCAGTGTTATTTACTGAAAGCTATTGCAGAGGTCTTTTCAGATTCCCTATAATTAATTTAAAATAATATACCAATAATGCTAAGATACAGCTCAAGGAAAAACAGCACTACATTTTCTGTAATTTTCAGAAATTTAGCACTATAAAACTTAATTTCAGTTGGATGACTACAAGCCAGCCTTCTTTTGTTTGTTGTATAAATGCAGAAATACTGTACACTTTATGGTTTGCAATATATTTCTTAGAGATAGTACTCTAAAATGAACAAATTAAGTAATACTATTAACTGAACTTGAAGAAGAATGTAGTAAAGGGGGAGGGAAGTGTGAAAAATAGACGGATTTCTTCTACCAGAATTCTGAGTTCTGTTAATATTTGCCACTAATATGGGAGAGAAAAAGCCAAACTTGCTTTATTCACTTCCAAGGGTCTATTCACAACAGGAAGAGAAATTCCCCTTGGTATTTCCTGGATGTTGCCAAACAGCTGATTGCCAGATGCTGGAGGTTAACACAAGTCATGATCTCTTTAGAATTATCCTGATTCCTGTAACAGGACTCTGGTATAGATACACCTCTGCAAGCCAGCATGACCCCTCCTGTGCTAATTTTCAAATGTCCCGATTTTTAAGTGATCATGTCAACTGTACCTTTTAACGCAGGCTTCTATCATGTCAGTGGCCATGAGTTTAAGTCTCTGCTCTAAATGGTGGGCAAATTCTGGTTCTGGCCAGTGAAGATCAAAAACAAACATCTGCAGAGCATCCAGTTTCCAGAAAAGATCTTCTGATGTAGCTGATCCATTGCTGTAAGAAAAAAAAACAAAACAAAGCCCCCAAGAAACAGAAGATAAATGTATGGATGTCTAGCCCAGTTGCCACATAATTGAGGTAAGAAGATTTTCTTATCACACCACCTTCCTCTTTTATTTTTATTTTATTAGATTTCCTTATCACACCACCTTCCCTGTATCTATTATCACAGTGGCTCTTATTTAAAAAACGTGAAAATGGTAGCGGGAAACTTAAAATGTATCCCCTGAGAGTGAAAAAAATGAATGATTTCTCATTTGTTAGCTGAGAAATATGGCATAGGATAGGGATAGGGAGGAAGATGGATAGCGAGGTAGATGGAATGTTGAGGAGCATGGAAACTGAAATACCTGAAGTTTCAAATCAAGATAATAAAATTCAGGGTGTACAGGAACAGTAAGGATATTTTTCATATAATGAAGACTGTGCATATATTTTCTTGCCTTTATAACTCTGGTGGATAAGTCTACCAAAGCAATGAGGATGCTAGTAGCGATAGTGTAAAAGAGATAAGCAAACAAATAGTCCCTTGATAAACACTCATGAATTCTAACTGAGGGAATAGCATCAGATCTGGGTGGGGGAA
The DNA here is from genome assembly GCA_013399455.1 of Anthoscopus minutus. Classification (NCBI taxonomy): domain Eukaryota; kingdom Metazoa; phylum Chordata; class Aves; order Passeriformes; family Paridae; genus Anthoscopus; species Anthoscopus minutus. The sequence goes on from VWYI01053811.1 coordinate 11,981, forward strand.
AAAAAGAGAAGAGAAACTATTTAAAGAAACTTGTGTATAAACAAACCCAACAAATATGGCTCTATGCCATCCTAGATTGTCCATAATGTTTTAAGTTCTTACACCCTGATTTGATTGCTAAATTTAAATACAATTCATTGTGATAAAATGCAACAACTTAAAGCTAAACTAGGCAGTAAGTTCATTTACACTTCCATTGTCAATAACGATTAATTACATTTTCACGATGTGCTGTACTGCAATGCCTGAGTTACCATTTATAATTAGTGAATACTATGCAACATTGAATTCCAGGATGTGACTTCCAGGATGTCGAATTCCAGGAAGCAACCAAAACTCAGCCTGACAGTCCAAATTCAGATCCAAACAGTTGAAATACATCACTACTATCATTCTGTTTCTTCTGCCTTATGACTAAAGAACAGAATTATCAAAGTGTAAGTGATCACAGCTCTCATGGAAGGAATCAGTGAGCACTGATTGTGCTCAGGACAGAGCAGGTCAGATTCAGAACCGAATGAAACAACCAGAAAGGACCTCTAAGATGTGACCATCTATTGCACCCCTCAGCCAGCAGCACCTCCACTGGGTCACACCGGGTTAGCTGAGGCAGTGGGCAGTGAGGTGAATTAAAGCACAGCTCATGTTCAGGGCTCCGGAATGGCAGCAGGGATACAGCAGGAGCACTGCTCCAGTCTCACACCTGCATCCATCCCCTTCCAGACACACCCACGTGCTCCTTGCTCTGCCTTAAGGCTACCACAGCCAGTGCTGTCATCTGCAAGTGTTGCCTCCAGTGCAGCTCTGGGCCAGGCTCGGGGACAGACAGGCAGTGACAAGCTGGGAGCAGGGGCTCCTGCCTAAGGGAAAGGCTGACTCTGAGCAACCAGCTCTAGCTCCTGTTTTATTGGTGCAGGTTTTGATATCTTCATGGTGCATAGCAGGATATTCCACAGTTCCAACACACTTTTTAGTTTAGGCTTTTTCGATACTATGCATATTTCCCCCACTCATGTCACACAGTAACTGTTAATTTTGCATTGTATTGTGGTCCTGAAAGAAAACAGCAGAAACAGGAAAAAGGCCCCTGGGACTGCTAAGGTTACAACTTGCACAGAGGTTCTACCTGTTGAGGGACCACTTTCATATATTACTAAGTTTAATTAGGAATAGAAAGAAAAAACAACCAAGGTTCTGGAAAATTTATAATCCTGTTAGATTGTTTTCTGAGTTATATGACAATCAAATATTGAGGATATCATTGCATCTGCTGGGTACGCTGGCAGTGAGTGATACTGTAGATGATTTGTTTAGACCTTATCTGATTCAATAGTGACTAAATCAAGTTTTGAGATGATTGGGATAAAAGAGTAAGACAAATCATATGGGGATAGAAATGGGACAATCAGTATTTATATAACTGTTGATGAAAACATGTATTTTCTAGAAAACAAACTGAACTTTCTCAAGAAACAAAACTTATCAGTTCCATCATCCGATCATAAAATGCAACTATTTTTTATTCTCCCACAGTTGTTTCTTTTTCACCTGATGGAATTCCAAAGGAAATTCTTTAGGACTCAAGAGGAATAATGTATTCATAATAATATAAATGTATTCTTACGCACATTTCCTACTTTGTTTATTACTTCATTATAGTAGCTACTTGATTTTAATTAGACTATCAATTGAAGTTTCACAGTTATAATAAATGTAATAACAGGCACAAGTTCATGGAAGAATTAATTCTGTGAGAAACACTTATTCATTTGTTCTCTTTTAATATAACTTTGAGATTTTATCCTTCAATTTTTTATTCAGCATTATCCAATGACATTTGAATTTGAAAAAAATATTTATACTAATAAGATTAGGAAAGAAAAGAAAGTGCTACAACAGAAATTGTTTGTTCCCAGTTCACATATCCAAACACAAATCTCTAATCTGTTTGCTAAATGTTGCAAAAGAGCTAAACTCAGACTTTATGTGTTCCTGGCACAGGAGTAACTCCTACATTCAAATCAAGACTGAATCTATATCCATAATTTGAGAACCTTTTTTTATTTGTGAAGGGACAGGACATATCACTGGCTATTGAAAAGTTTTTATTTGAATGTGCATGGCAAAGCTACTTCATTCTCAAGAACAGAACAATACTGCTCTACCAGGAAACGGAACTGACATTCTTCTTTAAAAACTGTAATAGTTGTCCATAGTTTCAAAATTAAGCACAAACTTTACTGCATTGCTGGCCAAAATGTAACCTTTCAGGTACAATATAGCTGTCCATTCTTATTAATCAGGTTATGGCACTAAGAGAAGGTTACCAGGGATTAAAAGAGGCAAGTATTATGCACATCTTGTTACAGTCTCATTTTTTCTAATGGGAATTTAACTTTGCTTTTGGTCACACTTTGACTGATAGAGTGGATCAGGTCTCTCCAGAGGTCCCTTTTAAATTATTTTATAGCTTTATAGGCCTTGCATCATACTGAACACAGCAAAAGAAAAAAAAAATAAGATCCAAGACATAATGTTTCTCCAAGAACCTGCAGCATATCAAATCTAGGAGTTGCATGCAGCCTTCTAGACATGCAGCCTTAATTTGCTTATCCACTGACAGCTGAAAGAGGCAGCTTCCCACTGGGCTTGCCAGGTACCTAAGCAGCTGCAACCAAACAGTCCACTAATAAAGTACACTGCTTGCAAGATACTCCCACACACGACTCCAGAGAAGATGTAACATGAATAATTTCTTGCCTACATATGAAACTCCATAGGGTGGCTTGGGATATAAAAATATATGTATTAGATATCTAAGAATATTATCAATCAACCAAAAAATCTACCAAGGACAGGGACGGTAATTTTGCAAATTACTGCAGTTTTTTTAAGGTTACTACTGAGATACTACCCACTAGTGTTTTTGAGGATCACTTACAAAACATGGCACAAACACTACATTCTTTGTGAGCCTCCAGCTTATGAACTCCAGCTTTTCATTCTTTTTGCTGCCTCAAAATATATGTTCAGGGCTTAGAAAGTGAATTGAGAATTTCTTCAACAGAACAGAATTTTCAGTAAATTCAGTGTCAGTTGCACTCAGCCCCATCCCTCTACTTTTCACCAGGAGATGAAGTGGAAGGATGGAACAGAACTTTTCTAAGCATCAGTTAGTGTAAAGTCTCTCAAACACATAGGGGACAGAGCTACCCCATGATTTCTCTTAGTTCAAGACTGAGGTAACCTAAGGATCAAGCAAGTTTCTTGAGCCTTCTTTCTTATTGCATATTAGTATTTTTGGAAGGAAAGAAATCTGCCCCACAATATAAATTTGTCTTCCAGAATGCTCAAGAGGACCTAGCTATTCAAAACTCCTTATTCCATAGAAAGCACATCAGCCAGGTTTCACTATACCATCAGCCCTATCGCTCTACTTTTAAATACCCATCCTTAGAAATGCAGGCCATGGCCTCCTACCACTTTACTGGAGGTAAGCTCTATGACAGGAACACATGTGGCACTGCAGATACAACTTCTCAGAACAGAGATGAAAGACGGGCTCCAGACTCATTCAGCACTCACACACAGAGAAGTCCAGCACAGGAGCTCAGACATATTCAGACCAACTCTCTCTATAGCACTATTGGAGCTCTGTGACTGCTCCAGCCTTGGCTCTCATCACTCATTATAGCTGAGCCACAGCAGGAAGAATAGAGATGACACATTTCCTTTGACGTTGCTTCTTCTGGGTGAAAGACAAGACAGGACTATTCTCCTGTAAGCATATATCTTATTCCAGGTTTCCCCAGCCTTGAATATTCCTGAAGCTGATGTTTTAGACTGGTACCAGGTAGCAACAGACAACCTTAGGTATGTATCTGCAATATTTCTAGTTAGTGACATTATGCTATGTCTGCATATAGTTTAATCTATAAATTAAACTATAAGCAATTAAAATCACCCATATATCTAACTTAAAATCCAGGTCAAGAAGATGCAAAAAAAAAATTGTAAGATTAAAATCAATTAAAAATAGTATATTTGAATTAATGAATAAGTGAGGAAAAACTCCTCATTGTGACTGATTGAGAGCTTTTACAGAATATTCTAACATTTTTGCTCTTTAAGATTATCTTCATCCAAATGGAAGAGTAATTCACAGTGTTCTGCATGTCTAGCCAATGTGTCCTCTGAGTTATCTTCTCCATAGACCAGTCAAGAAAAAGAGAGGACTACTCATAACAATTTCCCCTTTTCATATCTCACTTTCCAGTGCCCAAAAACAAGTGGAAAAAAGGTAATATTTTTAAATGCACTTATAAGTAACATATATTTATTGCTCCAAAACAAATGATAAAGGACAAAAAGGAAATAATTAATTAAAAACATAATCTTTGCTAGTAATGTTCAAGAGAATTGTAGCAACTTTAAAGTGAAAATGGGGAAAATCTATTTTCATCAATAAAGCACACAAATGGATGCCCAACTGTGAATATATTTTGACTTCTTCTGTTCAGCAAAATTCTTAGGTAGGCACCTAATAGCTCTATTGAATATGAATATGCTTAAACATGAGCGTGAGAGCATGGACACAAACATTAGTAAAATTTGGATAATAATAAATCTCTTACTATGACAGATAAAAGAGACACAGGACTTCAGCAAACCTTTAACACAGTTAAAGTCACAGACTCATTCTCACTCTTTTTTGAATCTAGATTCTTCATTGTGTAATTCAAATTGATAATGATTAACTGGCCTAAAATCATCACTTTCAAAGAGAAAAAGGAAAGTCCAGCAGAACTCTGTGACACACATAGTCATCTTGCCAAATTAGTTTTGTGGCCAGGAGGAGGGAGCAGAGTGAATTGGGAAAGGAAGACTTGGGGAAGCAGTGGAGAGAAGTTCACTTGTGCTCCTGAATTTGATGACTCTGCAGACTATATGTATAATTCAGTGTACCCTCTAGTCCACCTAAGCTGGGCTGTTCATCACATTGAAAGGGAAAACTGTGGAAGCTCTGGGTTTTGCTTAGCAGGTACTGGAGCAAAGAAACTGGGTTACTCCTTGTTGAAGAACTTAACTAGTAAGTGTGTTTTCCCTGAAAAAGAGGAGATGACAGAAGAGGGAGAAAATAAAACCCTTCTCCTTTCTTTTCTGTAATAGTGAAAGTGACCCACTTCCTCTGCCAGAAACTGAGCCACCATTACCAGGAGGAAAAAGGAAACTCCTTAGCATGGGAGAAGGAACAAATGGCTTGCATTGCTTTTGCTTTTTTTTTCTTTCCCAAATGCATGACCACTCTTAGAATTTACTTGGCTCTTCAGTAGAATGCAGATGGGCTGATTCTTAAAATACTGCCTGAATATCAAAGTATTACAAAGGTAACTTAATGCTGCCTGCAATTGAGACTGTCAATTCATACACATTTTATAAATACAAACTCAAAGCTCTATGTTTTGGAAAAAGAACATGAAGAGGCGCCTCCATCAGAGCCAGCCCCATGGCAGATCTCAGTTTGAATTCTGTGTGGGGTGGCTGAAAGGGGATGATGGCCTTACAAAGGTCACAATCACAGTAAGAGACATTGCTCACCCCCATTTCCCTTGAAAAGCAGCAGAATGACAGCTACTGCTAGCAAGTGTTTACAGCATGTCAACCTCACTGCTCACCAAATGCTCTGAAAACCTCACTGCTTGGTTTAGGATTTTATGCATACTGTGTGATATACACCATGAAACTAAATACAAGAACATGTGCAAGAGGGACGAACCCATGGCTGAAATTTTACCATGCTTGTACATGTTTTGACAATAGTCTAGGAATATATTGCTGCACCAAACCCTTCATTTAGGGAAGATCTACCACTATAATCCTCCAACCTGAATCTGTATTAATTATAAATTCAGTATTCAAAATACATGACATTTCATCTATACAATTTATTTTTACTGGATGAGGCTGCTAGAAAGCATACTACAAGAGCACATCCAAGATTAGCAATTCTTAACGCTGAAAGCTATTCTTTAAAAAAAAAAATTGACCTTTAAAAACCTGGGGATAACAGAAAGGAATTTGAGTTCCAGAAGGCCAATTAGTTTGTATTAAAAGCTGAAATGACTTGCATAAGCACATCAGGAGAAACCTAGCATTACTATAGTAAACACAAAAGATATCAAAGGCAAGGATTAAGAAGAATTCTGTCACTTTTTAGGAGAATTAACAGCAGAACAACAATCATAATACTCCCTTTTTACAAGGAGTCACATGAAAAAGGGATAATGGGTTCAAGTTACTTCAGAGGAGTTTCTGATTAGAAAGTAGGGGAAATTTTTTACAATGAAGACAATCAGCCATTGGAATAATTTCCCCCAAAGGAAATGGTGGATTCCACAACACTGCACGTTTTCAAAATTAATCTAGACAGGGCACTAGGCCATCCTAGACCATGCTTTTGCCAAGAAAAGTTGGATGAGGTGATCCTTGAGGTCCCTTTTAACATGGTATTCTATAACTGTATTAACTCTTGCAGGAACAGATCTAATGCTATTTAGGAGTCTGTCATAAAACTTGAAAAGACAGAACTTGTCTTGAAATGATATTATCAACAAATGTGTTTTGAATGCGTGTTTTCTGAAGTCTTTCACATTCATGCTTTCCTAATACAACTTTTGCTAAAAGAAGGTTCTTGAGTCTTTCTCTAATATGTATTAGTGTGTCCTCACACGGGAATATTTCCACAGAGCACTGAAATATTGGGGAAAAATCAGAAAGAAATAATTGTTTTTTAAGGCAGACAAAGAAAGGGATGTACTTCTATTCTTGATACTTATCAACATTTTACTATTTTCCTGTAACATGGGCATTTAATCTGATGATAATATTTACAATGACTTTCAGAACCAATATAAATGAGTTAATCAAACCCATGCAAAAAATATAATGGGCTGCCTCTTTTTACAAAACCACAATCCAAAATCAATCATCCAAAAGGTTCCCCACTGCTTATTAATTCAAAGGAGTTATTAGGTTGTTTAGAGTACTAAAGATCATTCCTGCTATGATAGACCTTTGCCAAGCTGATTTTCTATGAGGTTTAAGACTGCTACATTTTAATGCACTAGAAAGCGCAACTCAGTAACAGTCCATGCTTGGCTCACTCCCAAGAAACAACAATTTCCAACTAAGAGAGGATAAACACCATGCAATCCAAATACAGCTGCACAGAACACTAGCAAGGCCATGCAGAGCTGACATACAGTCAGAAAGTTATTGAAGAATACACACGTGGAGTCATACAAAGAAGTCATCCAGGTTGGTGTAGTAAAGCTAGGTATTTGTGGAAGATTAAGAGGCAAACTTGGAACTTTTGGAAGAGCTACATTAGGAAGACTGTTGGTGATGCTCCTGTGAAGAAATAAACAATGTAGGAACACAATAAAAAATAGAATGTTTAGAGGAAAACAGGGGAGAACCCCTTATTAGACAGAAAGCTACAGGCAGGTGCTTTATTCAGATTTTGTAAAAAGCACTTACTTGACAGGCTGCCATGATTCTTGTTCAAGACCTCTGTGAATGGACTGGGCAATTGATGATTCCATGAGATCAATGTAGCGGACGACCATGGGAACAAAAATTTCTTGCAAGTGCTTGTGAAACTTTCCATTGCACAAAAGTGCTTTAAAAAAACAAACAAAAGACAAAAATGTCAGACCTTTTGTTATAGGAAGACGCTTATCTTAAAATGTTTTAGTACACAAAGGCATTATAAGGATAAGATCTAGCTTGTGCAGGAAATACAGTTCAGAAAAGATAAATTAAGCATTCCATAAGGACAGTTTAGTACATTTCAAGCTGTTATGTAATGAAAATTACGTCCAGAGTGAAGTTCTTTACTGAACCAGAACCCTTTTGCATCTTCTTGAAATTAATAGTAATATGCCTTGCTGAATCTAAATATTAGCAATTTTATTCATTACTTCTATACGAAGACAGGACAAAAATACCCAAACAAAGAAAAAAGAAGTATTTGAATGCCATTCATAAACAGTAGAATATTAACTACTTCACTGATGGGACTTACTACATGAAAAACTGCATACACATGCAAACACATGCTCAAAACCTGAAAATTAGTTTGCCATCATCACTGCTTGTCCTTGTATTCCCTGAAGTGTTCTCTCAGCAAATGCCAGCTCTTAGCACACTAATGTTCTGTCCCACCAAGGGAATATATGTTTCATGTTTTGAATGTGTCTGTGTTCACCCTTTAATCTAGCACTGTTATCAGGACCTCTAAGAATATTCCCATGTGCTTATAAAAATCAAATATAAAAAACAAATCATAGAATCTCAGGTACAGAGAGAAATTTTCATGACCTTGGCAACCTTAAGTTTTCTCCTGTCCATTTTCTGTTGCTTTAGTAGTGGTTGTTGTTCTTTTGTAGGTTTCTCCTCCCACCTATTCCAGTACACAAGCTTCTTGTATGACTGGATGGGTACCAAAAGCACATTCTGAGGAGGCTTCTTCCTCCTCCTAAGAAGAAAAGCCTGGATCACAGGGCTCACTGTGGATACCACCCTTTAAAATTACAATCCCTTTTGTTCTACTACCAATGCCTCTCCACATTTAATGTCAAAAACATTTCTATAACTTCCAGAAACTGCTTTGCCTTCCATTCCTGAATGCTGTCCAGCCCAAACTGAACCTGGGAGAGATGGAGAACATTGGGAAAATGCGCCATCAAATTTCTGTCCCCTATTGCTACTTGCATTGCAAGGAAGTACCCTTGTTGCTGAATGTCTGAACATTATGTTACTTTTTTTTTGCATACAATGATCTGAAAGCAAAAAACTATTTTCTTGAAAATATCCTTTGAGTAGAGTAATAGGAAATATTGTATCAATCACCTCTACCTGAGGAAACAATATTATGTGATCAGCTCTCTCTGGTTTTGTGTAACTGCCTTTCTTGCTAAGAATTTTGAAACCTTCAGCTAATTTCCAACCACATTAGACACAGAGGTGGAGATATCACATATATGAAGTTTTATAAAAACAGGCATTTAGGTAGCAGGCAGAGATTATTAGGGTTTCCACTGAGAAAAAGGTAGAGGTGTAGGATCATCTCTTTATTAAGCACTTGAGAATTCACCTTTGAGAATACCTGTGAGTCCATTACAAACATGATGCACTATTTACACTGCTCCTCAAAATAATTGTTAACTAGTTAGTTGTGGCTTATTATTTATATATCAGGAATGCAAAACAGTGCTATTTTTCTCAATTTATAATTGTTTTATATATCTTAAAACTACAGCACTTATTATCAGCAATAAAAATGACTGAGGAGGATTTGGATATTAATACAAAGGTTGCGCAGTAAACAGCTGATGAGCACTGCCTTTGAGAAACAAAAGGTTGCTGGTATCCATTTGCATATTAGGCTGAGTTTTCAAGGCACCTTTGAGCTGAAAAATAACAACAAGAATGCAACTGTGCCAATTAAATCAATCTTGCTGCTTCAAAGTGAACCACTTAAGAACTATAATTAATCAGGCAAACACAGTTACTTGAAGGGATAAGCTTGTAGTTTAGTGTTTTCTGAGCACACTACAGAAATGCTCTGCTACAAGCACTGCTCTGGGAATTGCAGTAATGAAGCCTCGTGGGCAGGAGGGTGACTTGTTATTTCGAAGCCAGCACGAAATTTTAAGAAGTCACAAGCAATAAAGGTGTTCCGCTTAAAAAGCTGAATCATTCTCTTAACATCATGACACCAGTCTTTAGACGGAAGTGAAATTTTCCAAAATTATGCTAAGACTTATTGTCACTTCACCTCTACGGTACTCCCTCTGTATGTGGTTACACACAAGAGAACTGTCTTGGGTCAACAACTCCATGAGAATTCTGTTTTCCCAGGGTTCAGGACACGGCAGCTCTGATTTACCCATCAGGAGAACTCCATCAAGGATTAAGGCAGGGCAGGGAAAGAACTCAAAACACAGGGATAAGTGATATAGCTGAGTATCATCATCAAACTCATGGCACTCCACCCTATGATGAAAATTGATCTTGCCAAAAGGTACCACCTGTGCATCAAAGCAGATGGGAAACAAGAGATCCTTGAGGAAATGCCACACTTAAGATCCTTCAACTACCACTTGTCTTCAAAGCTTTGTAGCTTAATTCTCCATTGTCTTTTCAATATAGACACCCCACACCCTCTTCATATGAGCCATCTCATATTCACACAAGCAACAATAAAATGAAAGCCTATGCCAGAGCAAGCATAGGCAACATTAAAGGAAAACACATTACGGGAACAGAAACAGAAACCCGAAGTAGATATTCTTGAAATATTGTAGTTGAAGAAGAAAATTAT
>VWYI01053831.1:0-13215 GCA_013399455.1 Anthoscopus minutus
TATATAATATAAAGATATAATAGTTCTTCTGGAATAAATTGTGTAACTGGAAGTCTCATAAAAATAAAAGCAAAATAAGTAACAGTACAAATGCACTGCATATCTTTCTTGTATAATACTTGGTATTGGATCTGTTACTACTTTTATGTCAGCCATTGGAGCCCTTGGAATATTGTGGAAAACTGCTGGTTACAGTAAGTGGAAGTCAGCCTCCAACTTGTAAAGTGAAAGAGAATTTTCTGTGCGTGAAAAATGTGATACTGTCTTGGAGTGATTTCCACATACAAATTTGTTGATAGAAAGACATATTTAGATAAAGTCCTGGCTCAGACAAAATCTCACCACTACTGAAGATATTTCCATATCACTGCATGGAAGTTTTCAGTGACAAAAGACTTGCAGTTTTATGCAGAAAAGATTTTAACCGCTGCATTTATTAGCATAGATGTTTTTAAATACTTAGTATGTGTTGAAGAAATAAAGAAAATCTGGGTCCAGAATATTGCAACTTGAAGGCACGATAGGTACAGTATGGCTACAATATTGAAATATCAAAATATTATTAAAAAGCTGTTACCTACATAGACTAAACCGAAGACTCTGTGTTTATATACAAATCCTGCTTTTAAAGGGACTAACACTTTTATTTCTGAAAAATTGTATTGTAACTATACATTCTTATTATCATTTTGATACCTTTTTTCCTGCATCTTTTGTTGTTTATTGTCATCCTTTTTGAGAGATCTGTTTTTGACTGTTTGAAGACTGAAGCAGAGAACTCTGCTTTTGATTAATTTGTTAAGCACTACAAATATAAATTTGCAAAGCAAAGAGTGAAGCCCAGGTACTATAACCAGGAAACTTCTTCCTTCTTCCTCCCTGCTACTGCCTAGGCATGTAATGTGTGCCTCACAATTTGTTAGGTGATGAAAGAAAGCATGTGAGTCATTTCCAACTTCCATGGAATCATCAACAGTCACAATATCTAAATACTGTGGGTGAAAATTTGCTTTCACTGGAAATAAGCAAAATCTACTATCTTTATTTTGTGTGTTATAGCTCCAAGGAGTTAAATGGACATGGGACTTAGGTACCATTGTCTTTCAAACAGGAAAGAAATAGGAATTTTCTTCAGTGAATCACAACTTCTTAAAAACAGCTTTTGTTTTCACTCCCAAGAAAGTTGTGGCTGTGTCTTTAAGCCCAGCACAGTGAGGTATGCTTTGTTTGAAGTCTGCTTCTTAGACTATGATGTCACTCTCCATGGTTTTCCAGGAAAAGGAATTTTTTTTTGGTTGAAATCACTCTAAATAGTACTCATAAGGATTGTACATGAGGTTATGGATTTTTTTTATTGTATTTCTCACTTATCCAAAATAATGTTTATACATAGCTTGACTTTGTGCATTTTTTCAGTATATGAGTTTTCAAATCTTGGTGTTTGTAATGCAGACGGCAATACTGCTTCTGGTAATTGTTAAAAAAGAAGAGGTATGTAAATAAATTATGTTGAACTCTTGATAACTTCAAAGTTGTTTCATGCAATTAATGAAAAAATGTCTAATAGGCAGTTCTCATTGCAAACTGTATTAGCATTTGATTGAAGCTGACAATTTTACATGTTGAGCAGGAATAGTAGAACATGTGAAAAACTTGATTTGAGGAATTCAGCACGGTTCAATATAGTAAATGGGAGTGCATGGGAATATATTTCCAATTTCTCCCCTGCAAAAAACCATACCCTTCCTATTCAGGAATGTGGAATCGGTAGTGGAAGGGACAGCTGGATTCCTTATTGAGGGATTACCCAAGAAGTCCATCCCTCTTTCCTGAGTATCTGCAGGTGTGGGAGGAAGCATTAGAGGCTGAACTGTGTCTGTTAGCAGGTGACAGCAGTTCTCCCCTGTGCAATTTATAGTAGGACTTAGAGGTATCATGGCATGCAAAGTACACCAGTGAATTACTAACTTTATTGTTTGAAATTGTATTTTAGGTACATGCAGAGATCGAATCTAAGGAATATGTATCTTCAATTTGAACAACAGCCAGCCACAATAAATACCAACATAGCTGTTGTCTCTAGTAACTCTTCCATTTTGAAACTTTAGTCAGTCATTTATTCTTCTACAGATAGCAACTGCAATTGCTTGAGTAGATCTCACAGTTTTATGTTGAAGGTAATCTGAACTGAATCAATATCAGCCTGGCTACATTTCTAGTCCATAATTTTAAAAGCTATGGTTTAAAAAAACTTCAGTAACAGTGTTCTCATATGGTTCATATGATTCTCCAAAGCCTGCTGCTATTCAGGAAGAGTACAGCACAAATAAATTACTTTTAGCCCTTCAAAGTGCATTTGTATAATCAGATTTCTTCATCAAATGTTGATTTATAATGATGGAATCATCTCTGTTTTATATGATGGTTTTATATTCTGAAAGATTTAAACTGTCAGGAATAATATATTCTGGAGTCACCTACTTGTGCTACAAAAATTGATTGAAAAACTGAAGTTCAATTTATTCTATATCAACTATAATTACACTTGATCTCACCTTAATTAAATGGTGCTTGAAGTATAATGATGGTTACATCATCATTCACCGTGAAAGCTTTTGAGTTTTGTTTTTAGGACAGCTGTAGCTAGGGAAATGAATCAGAGAAGCTTGATTTTTTTATTGTTTTGTAATGAAATATTTTAGTGGCCTAGGATTTCTCCTCTGCATACATTCCCTGCTGCAGTCTCTCAAAATCAGACTCTTTACGATGAGCTTGCCCACTTCAATTATTGTTGAAGGTGCATTTTATCAGTCTCAGCAAAGATGAATAATCCAGGGCTATGAGCTCCCCTAGGCTACAGCAAAACATGTCCTGGCCAGATTCTGTGGTATTCACAAAAGTTTGTATCACATTAGGTCTAGGATCAATTTTTGGTTTGTGCTTGTTATTATATGGTGCCGTGCTTATTAAAAGTAAGTTTGAGAAGTAGGATTTAGTATTTCAGGACAGAAAGGCAGAACTGAAATGTTTTCTACCTCTCCTGGCTCCAGTTGGGCAAGTCACCTTGTGCCTGCCTGTACTGTGTTTGTGATTTGGGTTGCTTCATTTATCCTTCCCTTTGGCTTACAACCTTCCTATTAGTGCAATCTTGGATTATATTTGGCAAATTGATTAGAATGCTGCTGCTAGCAAGCAATCCATGAAGAAGTCTGAATAGTAATAAAAGATAAAGGATTGTACTATCTATCCACACTCTTACCAATATGCATATATCAAATGCTATAAATATTTATTAAAAGGTCAACAATCAATGGAACAACAGAACTGATGAGTTTATTTCTGAATACATGAATGAGAGACTGACTGATCAGGAATCTGTGTGGAACATTCTGAATGCTATGCAGCACAATGTAGGGGAAAAAGCCCCACAAAATATGACTAAAAATACTGCATTGACCAGAAATGTGTATACCAATCAGAACTTATTTTAAAAAATCTAATTTAGACAGGATTCATTTTTCAAATTGGCTGATATTATCTGATGTGTGTCGGCAGATTCCTTGCTGTTATATGGGTCACTATTGATGAGATAAATCTCTTGAAGAACTGCTTGTTTCATGTAGGAGCAGAAGGTTCTGGTCACTGAAAGCTAAAAAAATTCCTGAAGCTGAAAAAATTAATGGGAGTCCTGGTATTTTTCACAGTGCTAGATACCATAAAATACTTGATCTGCTTGATAGGTCTCAAGGCTGATGTGAACCAAGCAGAGATACTATGAAGTCAAAACAGAGCTTGTCCTATGAGAAAATTTGAATATGTTTTGCACCGGGACTCTCAGAAATAGTGCTTGAGGTCTAAAATGAGCTTGCAAATTAGTACTTTCAATATACATGCACAGTTATTACTCCAAGTATTTCTTGTGGCCTGGCAGCAGGTAATTTTTTCTTCTTTAGAAAAGTCTTTAAAACATTTGGATGTCAATTATTATGGAAGTTATTAGGAATGTTTTTGACCAGTGATCTGCTATCCACCTCTGAAATTAATTCTGTATTATGAGCTTTTAATTACAATCACTACAGTTTAACAACTTAATATGATTTAATATGCTTCTGTAGATCAGCTGTGAGTCCCTTAATATGACTTCTTCCAGAGGTGAGTTACATCATTTTTAATGAGTGCTGAAGATAATTGATGATTCTAGATAACTCACAAAGCATATATATCTAGTCTCAAGATTAAAAATGCATTTGCAATGTATTTTAAAAATCTGTTCTTTGAAAACCCATTCATTGCATTCATGATTTCTCAAGTAATTAATGGGGACCTCATTATGTCAATGGTGCAGCTAGACTGTGTGCTGGTATACTTGACTGTCATATTGGACTGTTGTAGGAGCACAGAATCACCACCTACCCAGCTACTGGGTAGGTAGTATGGCATCTGCCATGAGAAAAACAAAAAAATTAAAATCATTAATAATATTTTATATATTCTTGGTGATATTTAATGTACTGCTTAATGCTGGTGACTATTTTAACTAAAGTTAGCAACATGAAGTTGTTGAAATGCAGTATTTATACAGGGAAAGGACAGCTTTTGCCAAGTTATCTAATTTTCAAAATTTAGAAGCAGTAGATCTTGAACTGACCCTTCAAAATATGAAAATGGTATGCTGTTTAGCATCTCTGAGCTAAAATATGGAAGATTTTCATCCCACGAAACAATTCAAATATTTCTAAAGACTCATCCTGATTCAGAATGAGAATCCCCTGGAATTTTCAACATAAAAAGAAAAAATAATTCCATTCCCCAAGCTTTTTGTTTGGTTTGCTTTTGTTTTACTGGTATGGAAGTAGGTTATTGGAAAGAACTAGTGGATAATTATTTGAACATGGCATAGTTTTTGCTTTGTCCTCCAAGTTTGAGCTATATGTTGAAGAGACATCAATTGCTACTAAAATGAGTTGGAAAAAGGAGACTACGAAAGATCTCAGGGGGGAGAATTTTTGCCACTTAAATGGAACAAAAGAATAAAAAAATGTTCTCAGAATTTGGTTCATATTAAAGTTTCTACATCTGAGTTTCTGTGGTTTTATTTTTATTTGTTATATATTTTATAAAATTTACACCCTTTGCGTTCGTTATGAAAGCACATTCATTGTGCTTTTCCCAATAATATTTAGCTATAGTTTATCTTACTACTTACACATAATTTCTACACTGAAAATACTTTGTGCAGCAAAGGGTGATAGTAAAAATGCTTTACTTTAATTTGGATTTATAATTATTTTCTTTTTCTATTTAGATGTGTTCTAGAATAATTTAGAGTATAAATAGAAGAATCTTCGAAGGGCCTGGGATTGGAAGAGGACTCCAACATCATCCAGTTCCAACCCCCTTGCCACGGGCAGGAACACTTTCCATTAGACCAGATTTCTCAGAGATCCATCCAACCCGGTCTGGAGCACTTCCAGGGATGGGGCCTTCAGAACTTTTCTGGGCAACCATTGCCTCACCAGCCTCAAAGTAAAGGATCTAATACAATCCAATCTAAACCTACTTATTTTCAGTTTGAAACCTCTGCCCCTACATGCTCTTGTGGAAAGCTTTTCTTGAAACTTCTTGTAGGCTCCCCTCAGCTACTGGAAGGCCACAACTAAGTCACCCAGAAACCTTCTCCAGGATGATCAAAATTCTCTCAGCCTTTCTTCACAGGAGAGGTTCCTGTCCCTCTAATAATATTGGTGGCCCCATTTGGACTCACTAGCAGGTCAATGTCCTTCCTGTACTGGGATCCCCAGAGCTGGATGTAGCACTCCAGATGCAGGATGAATATTGGGTGCTGGACTCCAGAGCTGGATGCAGTTCCTTTCAAAAGTATATCATAAGATCATACTGTTGTTGTCTGTACTATCCAGTGCATATCATAGGAAATTATACATATGCAAAGATGAATCATCTCCTGCAGAAATGTTTCTGTACTAAATACAGAGGGAAAACATCCAACTAATTTAATCAGCTAACTAATAGCTAGCACTCATCTGGATGAAAATTCCTGTATGCCACAGTCTTTATAGGTGTTGGTGTTGATTTTGATTTCTACTGTAGATGGAATACTGTGGAAGATACAGTGGGAAAGGAAAAACAAAGAAAAATAATACTCCGTTCGTGTGTTCATGCACCAAATACTGTCTGAAGAAATGGTTTTGTGATGTCCCAAGGGATTCAACATACAGTAAGGTAAGACATAAAAAAAATTCTTGAAGAAGGTAACTTTTGTTACTAAATAGACTTTAGAAAAAGAAGTAAAAAACTTCTTTTTTTCTTGAAGGACTGTTCTCCTTCAAGATGTGGCTTACAAATGCTGAAGTTTTAACAATATTCGTTGTTTTGTTTCTGGTTACTTGGAAGCCTCGGTTTTTACTTGTTATCTGTCTGACATGTAGGCAGTTCTAAATTAAGGATGCTTCAATAGAACAGGAGTTGTGCCTGATCAATATCACAGGGAAATTTAGAAGTGGTTTAAGAAGCATCTTGACACAAACCCATGCTGTGCAAATCAATGATGACAGTGGAAAGTAGCAGTATATAAGAAGTATTCAGTACATTTTCTACTTGTAATTATAAGCAATGTCTCCACTTGTTTGCATTATTTGTTTCCAGAGTATCTCCAATACTTTACAGGATAAGTGGAATGAGCAAGACAGTGAAATAGGATATGGTTTGTGAGACCAGTCCATGTTAGCATTTATGAGTCTTAATATTAAGGGACCGGTTTACATAGGACCACTTGATATCACCACCAGAGCTGGAGCAAAGTGATACATATATCCTCTCCTAAAAACTGTCCAGTGTTACTAGGACCAGCCAATGAGGACAAAAATGCAGTGTGCAGTGGTTGCTTCTTGACAATGCAGAAGAGTTAATGGAAGTTGTCCAGTGACATCGACTCTTGTTTTGCTCATCAGTTCTGAATTTCTCCCTGTTTGTACAAACCCTTGTCCTTATTAAAAAAAAAAAATCAGTTCTAATCTTAGAAAACATTTAAGTATATGTTTTATTGTATTTGTACCTATTTTAATCTACATAATAACTTGACAATTTTTTTAAAAGTAATATAATAAACATACATTTTAACCTGGAAGATACATACATTTCAGCATGCATAATTTATAAGAATAAATGAAAACTTGAAAATATTCTTTTCAACATTTACTTGTAAGTAATCTCTCAGTTAAACACACACAAAAGCAAATTCTGTTTTGATTAAGTCAGAAGTTCTGGAACATTTCCATGCAAAAATGTCAAATTTCCTTAACAAGTAATTTAGTTCAGAAAATTCAAATAATGCTATAGCTAATGTTCCACAGTAGACATTACTGATGTATTTGCTTTTTGGCAAGTAAGTACCAGAACTTCCCATACCATACAGAAAATTCTATTCTATATATTTTAAAATTTATATTTTAAAATTATGTTCTTATAAAGATGCAATATAAGTTCCAAAACTGACATGATTTTCTTGACATCCCTTCTTATGTACTTGTCTTGGGATGTGAAGAACATTTGAATATGTAGTTTGATAGCAATGCTCTTACCTTAATCGTAATTACTATCAGCCTATTAACCACACAGCTAACATTTCTAAGCAAAAAACCTCTCCCTTTTACTGGGAGTAAAAATCCAGTCCCATTTGGTTTTGATATTTTCTAGATTTTTTCTAAAGATTTCAATAATTTTTATTTAGAAGAAAGATCAAGCACTGTTTACCAGCAATCTCCCATACATTCAAACACCATCAGAGACTGTGTTGTGCAAAGCCTATAAAATGAAGTGATTGACCAGACTTCTGAAAGTGAACAGCACTTTAAGGTCAGGAAGTGGTTAAAGAGCATGTAAAATCTCTAAAAGAAAAGTAAAAGCACTGAAAGACCTCTTTTGTCCTCTGTACAGTACCTACTTCATAAGTGTACTAAATCAAACAAGACAAAGCAATGAAATCTCTTCTCCCATGTATCTATGAGAAAATTTTTTTTGACAAAAAGAATAGAGCTTTCAATATCAGAACTAAATCACATGAATAATGGCAAAAAAGATGGATTGTTCACCCCACAGATACCCTGAAGGTAGGGCAGAAGACAGGAAGAAGGATTTTTAATAATATTGAAAATTCTGAGGTTGAATATGAAATCAGTGCATTTTTACTCAGACAATTAAAACATGGCTTATTTTACCCTTTCCATATGTCATACCTTCCTTTAGATGTATGGAGTAAAAATATTCTTGCTATGAAGTAAGCCAGTTCAGTAATGAAAAAGTTTTTCATACTCATCTAATCTTCAATAACACAGATCATGACTGTCTCATCACCCTCAATATACTGTCACCAACACATTCTTGTCATATGGCAAAGAGCTATTATCCCCATTCAAGAGCTAAGACCAAGAATCATAGAATCATTTAGTATGGAAAAGGTCATTGAATCCAGCCATATTTGGATTCATAGGGTATAGAAATCTTTAACACTTAACCCTGAATTATGTGTCACTTGAAATAGATTTCAAGACGCTTCTGTGAATGTGGACCCAACTGACTTGCTGGACATCACACAGCAAGTCTGTACTTATGCAGAAAATACATCTTGTGTCTTTAGACATCCTGATCATTCTCCTTTACATCCTCTGCATTTTCATAGGAACCCAGTTAGCAGTCAGACTGGCTCAGTCATGAGTGAGTTTGAACATTTTCTTTGTTGTTTTTATCCCACCCTTCTCACCTTTCCCAGATTTTTTTGATTGCACTCACCAGCTATTTAGAAAAGTCAGGAAGAACAGCCAAATGAATCATGAACTCTTCTCTGGTGCAAGAATTCTATGATCTATTCTTATGGTAGTCTACGAAATTACTTCCACTGAAATTTGGATCAGGTTCTATTTCTTGTAATCATGATAATATTAACATTTGGGCTTTAATATGTTTGAGTTTTGCTCATGACTATGGTTATTGTAGTATGCTACAAATGTTGTGTGTTAAAGTACTACATTATTCACTAGGTGTTTTACAAATCTTCCTGATTAGCTGAATATTAGTTTCCTGAGTGCCTGGATCAACTTGTTCAGAGTGATGTAAATAGTACTATATAATACATTGCACTTTGAAACAGAAGGAGCCCTCTATAAGACCTGGTCAAGAAAAAAAATTACTAAATGTTGCTTCCTTAGGCCTTTACATTTTCTTCCAGTCCTTCTCTGTTTTGTCCTTATCTGTCATGTAATTTAAACTCAATAAACTTCACTGTGTCTTATAAATATTGAAGTCCTCAGGTCTTTTCCAAGGAGTGTAGTTGTTGACATCTTTTTTTCTCACTCAATGTCTCTTACCAGTAATTGAATCAAATTGCTTTAGTGGTTCAGAGTGGAGTGATCTTGAAACCTTAAAATATGCTTTATCCTCTGATCAATGAGGTGACCTGAAACATCTTGAGGAAGGTGTAGTATTGTAAGCATATGTGATAGCATTTATTATTTTTTCTCTAAAACTTGTTGTAATCCATTTTCTGATCCTTATATATTTGGGACCTTCTTTTTATTTAGAATGAAAATAATTCTACTTCAAGTGCTTGCCACAGGCTGAATTTTTTACTTAGAGAACTTCAGATTCAGGAGAGTGTCTCCTTCCCTTCAAGAGTTACATTTTGGGAAGTATACAATACTTCAGAAAGTGTGAAGTAGCTTCTGCAAATGTACAAATCCTTCTGATCAGTCCACATGGAAAGGTTCTTCACTATCCTAGCACAGTAAATTACATCCAAATCTAATAAATAATTATTCATGTCTCATTGGTTTGTTATACTCAAAATAGTTATTCATGTCCCCTGTTTCAAAAGGATATTGAGGATGAGATTACCTGGCTAAGTGCAGCCATGTAAGGCTGGACAAGTATTCTGGTGCATGTGAAGTGTAAGGTGCCCCTGCAGAGTAGCAATTCATCCTTTTTCCTAGGTAAATATTATAGAATGACATCCTCTTTGAAGTACCATTATCCTGCTGGTTTGAGAAGGAGCCTACTTGCTCTAACTTACAGCTTTTAAAACTTGATATGGTTAACATTAAATCAACTACATCCCACTTTAATAATATATAGTTGAGAATTCAGAAAGTCCCAAATAAAGTTTCATGTGAAATTTGAATTTGTCCCTAATATATCTTTATTATGGAATGACTGTCAGTTATGTGGTCACATATTGGCTTTTTACAGTAGGCTGAAATCCAAATTCTTTAAAAATGTACTGAGGTTTGTACATAAATATTATTTTAGGCTGGACTGAAGCAATTTCTAATGTCCTGAGGAAAACTTGGCATGCCAAAGTGAGAGAAGAATGTGACTCTGTATGTAAGGAAATGCTCTACAATACCTCACAAGACCTTTATAATAATCCACAATTCATAATTGATGCTAAAATTTCCACCAAGCACACATAACTAGACAATAGATAAATGTGTGTGCGCAAGAAGATAATACATAAAATTGTCAATACTCTGCACATATATTGCTGATGCTTACCAGGAAAAACTGTAAAACATCACTTTTTATACAAAATTTAGTAAAAAAGGAAAAAGAATGAATGCAGGATAAAATGTATAGGATAGAAAGCTAATTTTTTTTTAATGATTTGAGATACAAAATGGAAACAAGTACGTTTGCCAATTTATGCAATTCTGACAGGTAGCCACTAGAGGACACAGGGGGCTTAAGAATAATGCAGGTGATAGAAAAAGTAAGATTTGCAGAATGCCACATATACACACTATACATAGCTCACCCTTAAAAACATACTGAATAAGTTTGAAGCTAATGGCTACATGGCACTGTAATAAGAGAGAAAACTCTGTTGAGAGACTGTGCTTCAGAGGAATGGCATGGGAAACAACTCTCAGTAGATGTGTTAAAACTCCAGCTCAGCTAATTAAGAAATGGTGTCACTAAAATTAGGAGATGTCCTTAAAGGAATAATTAGTGCAAGTGTGCAGGTAAAAATCATAACTGCCTAAATTCTCAATACAAATTAAAGAGAAAAAACAGAGACTGTGGTTGCACAGTCACTCTCATGTGGCTTAAAAACACTCTTCTGCTTGCTGCAGAGTGGTCCCACTGCCTTCAAGTCCAGCCTTACTCTCATATCTGGCTGGGCACTGGCACTAATAGCCATGCAGCTCCGTGAGGAATGGATCCAAGGCTTTCCTGAGTCCTAAAAATAATCCTGCAATAAAGTAGTGATTTGTTTAATTTTTTGTTTGTTTTGTTTTGTTTATTTGTTTTGGTTGCTTTTTGGGTTTGGATTCTGTAGATTTTTGCTTGTTTGTTTGTTTGCTGATTTGTTTGTTGGGTCTTTTTGGTGAACTCTTGTCCAGTGTAAAATAGATATACATTGCAGGAACTAGAATTTCAGTTCTTTCTCTCTGTACATAGGGTGTTCTAAACCCTATCCTAAAATTAGCCTCCCTCATGTTTCTTAAGATCTGACCCACCTTGATATGTGCCTGGATGCACAATGGTTAAAGTTAAGTAAAAGGACACTGAATCTTACTCTCAGTGTCTCATGACTTGAAATTTTAAAATGATTTCAACCTTTTGAGAATAATGAGACTGAAAACACATTGCCTATCTCTGTAATTGGCTCTCCAGTTATTATAACATTAGATAGTATAAGGGAATGGGATCAGCATCAGCATTACGTCAAATAAATAGTCATGGTGTTCACTGTGACTAATGTTTGCAGAATTCTCCAGGGGGCTTAAGGAGAGTTCAGGTGACTCTGAATAAATGCTGCACTGCACAGTTTAGACTTGATTTTTTTTATAGAGCTACTGGTACAAGATAGCTGACATGTAATATAGCAGGCACTTTGAAACTGCATAGTCATTGAAGCTCTGAGAAAATCTTTGGACAAGCTAGGCAAAAATTAACTACATGCCTGTCTACATGGCTAGGCAGCCCTAGAAAAACAGTGGTGTGACTGCCATCTGGTAATTTTGTTTTTATATTCTGAAAGAAATAGAAATTGTAGTTATTTCATTTGTAAATATATCGCTCATACTGCTCAGTTCCCAAGAGAACAGAATCTGCAGTTCCCACAGGACATTTGTAATTTGTGTTTGGTACTTATCCAAAGCTAATGTAATCAATGTCAGTTCTCTGAATGCTATGTGTATGTTCTGTATGGGAAGCTCCCAAAACTCTATCAATAGAAATACTTCCACATAAAAGTTATGGGGAAGATGTAAAGAGGTTTAGATATTTCAAACACTAGTTTGGTCTAGAATATTTTGGATAATTTCAGCTATGACATCCAATAATCTCAGGATCCAAACTCAGAAGAACAGATCAAAGACATAATTTGTCTCGGATGACTGTAACAAAAATTTGAAACCACTTTTTATTATATGGCTACTACCAGATGGAAAATAATCATGCACTAACCACAAAAAACCCCAAAACCAAAACAAACCACATAATCCCCCCCCAAAAAACAGCCAAACACAACAAACAAACAGAAAAGGAATACCTAGCATGAAAACAAAAAGGAGAAAAGTAAGATGAGAATTTGAGAACAGCTTTTTGTTTTAATAAGCCAAGCTTGCTAGATCTTTTAAGAATCACTAGCCAAGTTCCCATTCTCCTTTCTTATAAAATATCTAGAATTCCAAGAGTACAGTAAATCTTGTCCTTTTTGCTTTAGCTACAGATGTAGCGACATTAACATATGATCCCAGCGATCTAATGATATCTCGAAATAAAAGGTGACCTTTCTTTCTTTAAAGAACGTTCTTAAGCCTCAATTATGCTAAATACAAATGCAGAAAGTCTTTTATAATGCTTTGATCACAGAACTTATGGCATTTATTCCTTATGACAATAAGGTGATTAGAACGATCTATGTATTTCATATTTTTAAAAAAATCTTCCCAGCTAAATTCCCATCATGTAGTGATGGGAACAGTTCAATTTTTGAACCTTCAGACTGAAGTATTTTTAACTGCATTAATTTGTTTAATATGGAATTACTTTCCAAAGATTTAATATCAATATTTTTGGATCAACCAGATAAAGCATTTCACTATCATGAAATGACATGATTTCCGAACCTCCACCACCCCGAAACTTACTGGAATTTGAGGCTCCAAAAATGACCTTCTGTACTGGTTTGAGAACAAA
>VWYI01053881.1:0-11452 GCA_013399455.1 Anthoscopus minutus
GAAGTTTCATTCTGATTTTTTCTTTTCCTTTTTCTGTACTTCTAGTTTTTTTAATAAAGCTTTCTTCATAGTCTTAAGGTTTGAGTCTGTTCTTACTCTTCTCTTAAAATCATCTCACAGCAAGAGAACAAGTAAGAGTACTGGTGAGTTTAACTAGCTCTAAACCCACCACAGTCATAAACTCTCCTTTTTTCCCTGAGTACCAGCCAAAGCTCAACAAGGTTCAACCTGGTCTTATTCTCAGCTTATCTCTTGGCCTTTGGGCACAGCCTGCTCCTGTACCTCTAAGATTTCCTCCTGAAAACACCTCCAGCCCTTCTGGATCCTTTGTCCTTCAGCACTACCTCCCAAGGGATCCTCTCCACCAGTCTCCTGAAGAGACCAAAATCTGCGCTGTGGAAGTTCAAGGTGGGGAGACCCACTGAGGGCCCCCCCTTATGCTGTTGGAGTGTGTAGGACTGCTCAGTGAAGGGTCCCTACAATGGGATGCTCACATCAGGCATGAGGGTCTTGGCTTTCCTGAGAGCTGACAGACAAGTCAAACGCTAAGGAAAACTCACTGCACTACAGGTTGAGAAAAATCTCACCCTTTCGCATGACATACATATTTTTAAAATTCCATTTGTTGATATTGAAGAATAGATAGAGTCATACATATATAATGAGAAAACACTAAAGTAAGTCTTTGGGTCACTGGAAGAAAGCTCTGAGAAAAATTACTTGGAAATTAACTTTGGGTTTTTGTTTTGTTTTATTTTGCTTTTGGTTTGTTGGTAGGGGTTTTTTTGTTTGGTTTGGTATTTTCTATATATACAAGTAGGTTGTCTGCTAGCTTGGAAACCTGAAATAACAATTTCTAGTAATACTGCATCATTCATCATATAATTTCTTAAGACCAGGGATTTCAGGATCTGCTTATGGAGAATTTGAGTTCAAACAGTATTGGCCTCTATTATTTTTGCTTACTAAAGTAAATTACTGCAAAATAATAGGTGTAACTTGTCCAGGACTTTAACTGAAAATATTTGAAGTTCTTTCCTATGTTCTTTTTCCACCAGTCGGTAAATACAAGTTAATGATCCTCCTACTCATGTACTCCAAACCTCAAAGGTAAATGAAGAGTCTCAATTTTAACCTGTAAGCATATACCACAGCTTTACTAGCAAAAAATTTGTGTTGCAAACTGTTCTGGTTTGAGAGCAAAAACAGTGACAGACTCCAGGTCAGAAATACAATTTGTTAGGAAGAGGGAAAAATAGGAAAAAAAAAAAAGAAAGAAAACCACTGACAAATCCCTGTTGGCCAGGGTGTTGATAGCATCCCAGTTGGCGGCTGCAGTCCTCCTGGAGTAGCAGTTGTGGCTCTGTTGAAGCAGTGATCCTTTGGAAAGGTGCTACCCTCTGCTGAAGGTCCAGTGGTGATAGATGGGCCTGGTCCTCCTCTGGGAGTCCAGTGAAGAAAGGCTCCTTTGAATCCCAAACCTCAGGTTTTTATCCAGGTAGAGGGGTTTGGCTCCTCCCCCTGGATGGAGCATTTTCCAATGGGATAATGTAAGTTTATCAGTGGACTCAGTGGTCCATTAGCAGAAAACCTCTCCCTGGAGGGAGGTTGGGTCATGGAAGAGATAAGGAAATTGCTCTTGCTGGTTTCTGATCAGCTGGCTTATCAACACAAGATTACATCACACACACACCCCCATCCCAGTTCCAACAGATGATGATAGAATAACACACCTTTGATTATATTTTGCACTGCAACCCATGACACCAACCTGCCAATGTAGTGAATATCTGTGTAAGCATTAAAGCAGGAGAGAAGATGCTGTTTAACTGATATGTATGAAAGATTTCTGAATGCCCAGGGCAACCCTGAATTGCTGGATATTATGGCTTAATCTAGTAGACCCCAAGCCATATATTAAACTCTGCCAGTGTAGCAGATGTATCAATTACTACAAAATTATCCTTAGCATATCCAAGTGGCAGGCCAGGCGATGTGTTAGAGTGATCAGCTGTTGGTAAGTACTTCAAGCTCTTCTAACATTGGAATAAAACTTAAAAAGGCATCTTCTATGAAGTTTTGTATGGGAGAATGCTGTGACTTAACCCTGCCTGGCAGTTTGCTCACCCCTCCCAAGTGGGATGGGGATGAGAATCAGAGGTGTAGAGGTAAAAAAACGTATGGGTTGAGCTAAAAACAATTGAACAATTAAAGAACACATTCAAACATTCAAACAAGGCAATATAAGGAATTAATTCATCACTGACTATAGGAAGTCATAAGCGTCTAGGTATCTCTGGGAAAGCAGGGTTTTGTCATGTGTAAAGAATACTTGGGAAGACAGACTTATGCAAAATGCCCAAAGGCCCCCTTCCTCCTTCTTTTGAAGGAGAAGACAGGGCTTTTATTGCTGAGAATGTTGTCATGTTGTGTGGAATATCTCTTGGGTCAGCTGGGGTCATCTTTGCCTGCTGTGACCCTCTCAGCTTCTTGTGCACCCCCAGGCTCCGGACTGGCCAAGCAGTGTGAGAAGCAGAGAAGTCCTTGACTCTCTGTGAGCACTGTTCAGCACTAGCTGAACATCCCTCGGTTATCAACACTTTCCAGCACAAATCCAAAACAGAGTCCCATGCCAGCTTCTGTGAAGACAATCAACAGTACAGAAAGAAAAGAAGGAACACATCTCTGACTTGTTATAGGTAAAAACTTCTTCACCGCTAGGGTAGTCAAGTTTTGGAACAAGTTGCCCAGAGACTTTATGAAGTTTTCAGAGTAGAAATCCCTGAGTGAGCTAGTCTGATCCCATAGCTGACCTTAGGAGTTGGGCCAGAGAACAACTGCAGTCCTCTCCATGCTGAATTATCCTGTGGTTTTGTAGGGGTGGCTGAATTTTGCAGCCCAACAAACATGAGCCCAAGAGCTCCATCTCTCTACATTTAGCCTATCAAGGCTCAACATGTGCTCCCAGTAGACACACAGACAGAAGTAAACAACACACATGGCCAGCTACACAGATTAACACAGACAGAAGCACAAACAGTATTCAATATTCATGCAAACACAAAAAGTACCAACAGTGTCATGCTGTTCTCTTCTCTGTCTGATCAGGATAAAAGTCCATTAGTGGAAAATTTAATGGCATACATAGACATATATACAGTGTGGATCTCTACAGGAGCTGGCTTTGGACAATGTTTATTTTGTGAGTCAGTAGCCTGAAAGCTTGAATATTTCCCTAGTGATATTTTGCATCTAAACTACAACATGATCAAAATGCAATAGAGAACTATGTACTTGAATGCTGGATCCAAAAATCTGCATTAGTGAGCTGGGATTTGAACATATAAAGAGGTAGAATTTCAGCATTAAGCCTTCTAGGAGAAAGAAAAAAGAACAAAAACACCAACACAGTAAAATAAACCCATTTTCTTACCTTGAATATTGCCTTAGGAGGAATGAAAGATAGCACAGGTTCAGGGTGCATGTATCCTTTGTATTTTGCCTCATTTTTAACACTTGAACCTGAATGGTGTTGAACTCTTTCTTACCTGAAAGTTTCTCCAGCAGACATTCACTTTACTTTGTAGTCGCTGCTTCAGAATTTTGATGCATTTATTTAGCTTTCAAAGCAAATTTGGATCTATTCCAGACAGTTACTGAGCAGATTCAATTCATGAAGGTATTTTCCTTTAAAGTACATCAAGATGCATCTTTAAATGATTGGTCTATTTTCAAAAGACTCTGGTGAGTAGATTCCATGCTCCTTATGAATCAATGCTGCTAATTATTGCAGTTTTCTCACAAGTTTTATAATAGTTTGTAACTACTTTAAAGATATTATTCTGGAGACAAACAACTCCATGATGCAACCTTTTATATTTTTCATAAGTGAATTTTGAAACCGCAAAATTGATTGTGGTTTAGCTCAAAAGCGTCATTAGTAGGTAAATTTGGAAAGGATAAATATGAGTGAAACTGTATGAATAGATATGTGTGAGTTTATATGTTGAAATCCATGTTGTATTTCTATAGGTTACAACATGAGTACACATGCAGAACATGTCCATATGTTCTGGCATTGTCAGGTGGAAGCTGACCTGTTCTCCCAGGCAACTAGTGACAGCATAAGAAGAAATGGCCTCACCCTGCACCAGAGGAGATTCAGGATGGACATCAGGAGAAATTTCATCACAGAAAGGGTGTTAAACCTTGGAATGGACTTCTCAGGGAGGCTGTGGAGTCCCTGTTCCCTGGAGGTGTTCAGGAAATGACCTGCCATGGCACTCAGTGTCACGGTCTAATTGACAAGGCAGTGATGTTTCAAAGGTTGGACTCAATAATCTCAGAGGTCCTTTCCAACCTAAATGATTCTGTGATTATATATCTATGTGTTAAGATGTTAAAATTGATTCATGAGTTTTAAACCTTTTGATTTTTCATACCATACCTGCAGTATATGCTTTCATAAAATAATACATTATCTTACAATTATGAAGTATTATTCATCCCTAAAAATCAACAGAGGCCTATTTTTCAGTTTCACAGAAGCCATTTTACATTCCATGGCAATATAATGGTCCATTTGGTGGGCACAACTGCTCTTTATTCTCATTTTCAGATCCCTTTAAAGTGCCACAGATGTATAATCTAGCCTTTGTGTGACCAGGAATAACAGCCAAGATTGTCATTACAAGAATCACTCTTCTGATCACTGTCTGGGACTAAGCTGTATTGCAGTTCTCTTAGGACAAAAAGGGAAGAGATATTAGAGTTGTAGAAGAAATCTTTAAAAAATGTAAACAAGAAAAGATGTATTTATTTTTATTAAATATTGATAAATCACTCAGCAATAATACTGGAAGGCATAAAGGAACTTAGCAGTCAACAAGGAATGTCTCATGACTCTGAAGGCTTCCAGTCTAAAATCATACTTAAGTAAGGCAGAAGGAATTGTAAATACTTCCCAAATGGCTGCTGAGAGGGACACTAAAGCAGAATCATCAGTGAGTTACTGACTGCTAGAGTTGCTAATGCAACAGGAAAAATACTCTACATTCCCATGGATTTTGAGGGCAGCTGAGAAATTGCTAAAGTACCACCCATTCCATACACAGTTGATCAGGCTGAAGTGAAAGTAGCAATTGTTCTAAGGCATTGACTAGAGCAGCAGAAGTCAAAAGAAATATTTCCTTTTGGAGAGGTTGTTTAGGACTAAAACTGGTTCTCCACCTTCTTTACAGAGACACATTGCTAAAAAGAGACATTTCTGCATTCACCAGCATTCCCTGCAGCAGGGTCAATGGGAGTCCATGGTTTCAGAGAGCTAAGATCACCTCTCAGAAATAAAACATCCCATCACTCTTAACATGAGTATGAAATGCAGAGAAAGACACAGAACTAGAAACATAAGGCACATATCATAACCGCTTAATCAAAAAAACTGCTTAAATAGGCCTGCAGAATTTAGCACCTTCCCATAGCAGGGAATCCTACATTGACAGAAAACATCACTTACGCTTGGTGATGATTTAAGTAAATTTATATGTATGAAAAATAAAGTCATGACCTGTCTTTTAATTCTTGATGAAGTTTCTCTATCATTCTCTGTCACCCAAGCCAAAAAATACAGTATTATCAAAATGATCAGCTCCAAAGTTTATGAGATACATTATTTCCCCCTAAGGATGTGACCTCCCTATCTTTAATCGTCTTACTTATAAGCTCTCTTCTATGAGTGACAGACCATTGTTAACGTTGAAAACTGCAGCCAATTAAATCTCAGCAGAAGCAACAAGCAAGTTTTAAATCTCATGGACTCCAGAATAAGCACCAAAGTCTGACAGGGTTGTTTTGGACTCCAGATGGTAAATGTGAGATCATAACATGGAGCACCAAAACTTTAAACACCTTTATTGTATATCTTTGCACTTCATACTGTGCCTACTTAGTAGTCAAATATCACCTTCTAAATCAGCAATACTCCTTACTGATTTTCTTTAAAAGATCCCTGCCTTTGTACAGTCTAGTCTTTTCTTAGTCTAATCACACCAAGTTCACATCAGCTACTGACATTGAGATGTCTACATCCTTCTGGTACATTTTCTTATTCCAAAATCTTAAATGCATCATTATAATTCTACTATGCTAAGAAAATTCTGTAGCAAGGGTTTGTCAGCCTACTGTCAAGTTTATATTTTAGGGTGGTATTGAAGAAAACTTTCTTGATTATAGTAAGATAAATTCTCTAGACAATTTATGGTAATTTTTTTAATGGAACGGAAGTTTGGAACACAGTGATTATTAAAACAGGGAAACTCATCCAGCCTCTTATTAGATTAGATAAGGAAGTCATTTTGCTTAGAGCAACAATTTTGAAATCTCTTAATTTTCTTTCCCGTTCATGTGACTCTAGCAGTTTAGATAAAACAAGCAGTTAAAGCAGATGATAAGTATCAGATCTCAAGTTAATACAGAGTAAATTGAATTCTGAAGCATCTCTTCTATTTGCAACTTTGCTGCAGGTGCCAAGATTCACTTTGTGAACTTTCTTACTTCGCAACATTACAGAGGCCACAAAGTCAGTTAGAGGGAAATAAGTTTAAATAAATATCTTTCAGCTTGACAGATGTTCTGCCCCTAAAAATCCTGAAATACATTTCAGATTCACATATAGCTTGCAATGAAAATTCACATTATAAATGACCATTACTATTTCCTTTCCCAACAGCTATGTCCTATTTTTTTTAATTGGCATGGATACTCCAGGAAGCTTCCTGGTAGAGATGCCTTAATACAGCCTTCTTGTGCACAACCAAAAATCTTCAATTGACATCTCTAGGTTTTCAGTCAAGCCCTCCTTAAAAACTGCACATCTGTGCTCAGAACAGCTGGATTTGGGATCATGCATAAGAGTTTGTACAAAGTAACTTAGTAGGGGCTAACAAGGCTGGTTTTACATTACTCTGTGAAACTCAGTGGATTCATATCTAGTGATAAATTCAAATTTGCACATGAATATCACTTTTCAGGACTCACCAAAACAGTTTTGGAATGAGGATAAAAAAATTAATGAAACTCTCATGGTACAATTTTTATTGGCTAGAGGATCATTCATGAGTTTGGAAAAGCTCTGAATTTGACTCAGGTGTGGTTTGGGCATTACCCCATACACACATTCTAGAGATAATACATTTCCTTTCATCTTTGTTATAATTACATTCATTTAATTCACATATTTGAATTAGTCTATGGGTTTGGACTCTTTGAATCTAGTAATATTCTGATATTTGGCTATGGAAGTTACATTCAAGCAATGAATACACCAAAACTGGGATTACAGCAACCTGCAGAGACTAAAAAGGAAGGAGGGATCTCCCTCTATATCATCTCTCCAGATGCATCATTCCTCTGCTGGAGATGTCCCTTCCATAACTTTCTCTTCTCATGACAATCACCATGGTGACAATCATATCACTGCAATTCCCTTAGTAACTGAATGACCAAGTCCCATGACTGGGTTCTCCAAGCCATTCAGGTTTGTTTACGTTTCTCTCTAGTTTTCTAGAAGTAAGAAAAAGGCATGACAATATTGCTGTCTTAAGAGAGTGCATCTGAGGGAAAGGCATGAGGAAAGTAGACTAGGTCTATTCTTGAGAATATTAGTGGTGGATTGACACTGACCAGCAAAGCCTTCACTTGATCTCCCTCTTACTCCTCACAAATCTCTATGGGGAAGAGAATGAGAAGAGCAAATGTCAGAAAACTGCTGGGTCAAGACAGAGAATTTAATAAGTGAAACACAGACGAGCTTGCAAGCAAAGCAAGATAAGTAGTTCAGCCACTTCTTGCCATCTTGCAAGCAGGTGTCAGCCACCAGAAAGCAGGGCCTCAGCACCCAGAATGCTTCCCAGGGAAGACAAGCACAGCAACCCCAAATGTTCCCTTTTTGTTATCCTTTCCTCGGCTTCTATTGATGAACATATTATGCGGTATAGAATATCCTGTTGGTCAGTTTAGGTCAGCTGTCCCATCTGTGTTCCCTCACAGCCTTTTTGCTGAGGGAAAAAAGAAAACCATTACTCTGTACAAGCACCGTTGCAGAATGGCCAAAACAAAGTGTTCTACTGACATTGTTTTATTCATGAACTCAAGACAGCACCATACAAGATGCCATGAAGAAAGTTAACTTGTCCTGAGCTTGGTCGAGCTCTCCAGCTTTCAAAAGTTAGAAAATTAGAAATGCTAGGTTTCAGCCTTGCATGCAGGAGCTTGATTATATGTGTTGCTAAATTATTCAGCTAGTTACAGGGTTTTTTTAGCCAAAACTACTTCTCAAACAGTGCCTGGCTGCAGCTTAGAAGGAAACACAACCAGGGACCTGTCTCAGTAGGCAGTTTGGATGCAGTCACTGTGTTTTGGAGGGAAAGAGGCTGTAGGATTATTCATGTGGCCTTAGGGCCAGATAATGAGTCCAGTTCTGAACAGTTTTGTAAAATAAACCTTTATTTTAAGAGCTGTCCTCCCTTTTATAGTATATAAATATTTATTCAATTTTTATTTTTAAGAAAGAAGAATTTTTATTAATAAAACTAACTGAGGAGGGAGACATAAACCACTTTGACCAGAATTTACTAGCAATGTACAAAAAGCTACCCTTAATTACCTTTTGTCACCATTATACATGGTATTTGAATTTACAATCTTGTTTGAAAAGGGCACTGTCACATATCTTTGCCTATCTTGTTTGATTAATTGCCTCACTGTCAAGATGTTAACCTAGGATTTTGGTTTTCTGTTTTCCTGTCATTGATCTAATACTCCACAGCTCTTTCTGTTAAATTAGTATAATTTTCTTCCTATGCAACTTAAGTTGCATCATTAGTAAGACCCTTACATCTTTAGATATAAGGCATATGATATATTTTCTTAGATCAGCTGGGTAAAAAACAGATTATTGTTTGGACACACAGAAGTGTACAACCTGTAATTCCATCTTGCAAGAATAATTTTCTTCCTTAAACACAACATTCTGATGACTTCTTTGCATTGCTATCTTTTCCTATTCTTTTCCAGGTGAGAAAGTAAATAATTATTCCAGACTAAAACAACCAAAACAAAAGAAAACAAAAAAAAGAAAACCAAGCCAAACAAACCCAAAAAAAACAAAACCTAACAAACAAACAAAAAACCCCAACCCCCCAACATAAAAAACCCTAAAAACCAAGTCAAACAAAAAAAAATTAAAAAAAAATAAATTATGAGCAAACAGAAAAAGAAAACCAAGAAAAAAGCCCATCAAACCAAACAAACCAAAAAATCTCCCCCTTCCCCCAAATACCCAAATCAGATTTGATTTAAAGTATTAAAAGTAAAAGACAACAAAGATTCTGTAATCAGTCACTGACAGCATATTATCCTTTCCAATTGCCACTTTTTCATTGTTATTATTTATTATTCATGTAGTAGCATCCCCATATTTTGTTAAGCACTGTGCAAAGGATAAATAAAAAATATTTCCTATACCAAAATCATTAAAAATCTAAATGTTCCCACAAAGTATGGATGCAGGACCTTCTGTAAAGCTTTATGTGCTGAAAATTTCGCTATTTAGTCAGGAGTTTTCTCCTGCATTGTATTCCCAAAAAGACAGAATCAATTACAAATTCTTGGTTAATCCCTTAAGTTATATGTGAAGCATGTTAAAGATCTTTAAGTTGAAAGCTTGAGATCAGCAGTGATGGAAACATTACTAAACTAATAACAGTAATGGAAAAATGCCTCAGCATTGATGCTGAGGAGATAATCTCCCCTCTTTTTTTTCAGTTTTTAATCATTTAACATGGAAGGGAAAATATGTTGCTCAGAATACAAATACTAAATGTTTGCCCTTCAGTATAGAGGAGAGTCTAAACTCAATGTAGAGTTTAGTCTAAACTCATTCCCATTTTCCACTTGCTCATTGTTGAAGAATTCGAGCTTCTATTCTGTCACGGGAGACACCGGAGGGTAAAGGGTGCACATTTGTGCAAAGGCGAAGGCAATGGATCCACCACACCAGTACAGCAGAAACTTGCCATGGACAATGCAGGACAACCTCTAGAACTGCACAAAGCAGCAGCACCTGACTCCCAGAGAACAGGGAAAATAATTTGCTATAAACAACAGATAGCAAGAAAAGGAACAAAACCCTCACCACTATATAAATATTCTGGTTAACTCTGGGCATGTCAGCAAACTTGCGTATCTTCTAGTAAATGAAGACAACTGAACCCTGGATTTGACTCTCCATCTGACAGCCTTCATAAACTTTGAAGAGTGATGAATCTGAGATGTGGGTGATATCTATGATAACACCCACAATGAGACTGTCATTAATTTAAGTATTTTGTAGTTTTTTTCCACAAAAAAGAAGGATTAAGGTTTCAATCACAGTCCAAATGTTGCTACTATTTTAGTTTGCTTTATATTCCCTAGATAATTCTAAACACCACAAAATCTGCTGTTGTTTGGATCTCTTTGGTACAAAAATTATAGCCATATTTTTAAGTGAGAAACTTTTCAACAGTTCTTTTTAAAGAATTATATATGGAACTTAAACAGCATTAATATGTAGGGATGCTTTAACTGAGTCAACTTGGTCCTTCAAAGACATTTGTGAAATCAAAGTTCTCGAGAATTCTGTATTATGTTTATATAGAAACTTAACAAAAAATATTAATGATTAATAAAATGAAAAAAGAAGAGGAGAAAAAAGGCAAGTTCCAAATAAAATATCCATATTTTTCTCCCACAGCTTCAACAGTGCAATCAAGTCTATCACTTTTCACATTCCTGTGACTTTTCTGTTATTTTTAGAATTACAAGAGATATTTAGTGACTGCTTAATTCTGCCGTGATTAGAGACCACTTTACAGAATAGTATCTGTAAACAAGGTTAAATTTAGAAGTGAAAAGGAAAATCATGTAAACAAACAGAAGAGCAACAATATTTTTGATTCTCATGGAGGCAAATAGCAATTTTCCCCAGTTGTGCACATGATACAAAAACTAATGCATAAATATTCTCAAAAATACTATTCACTATACCATAATCATCAAATTTAGATCAACAAAGACAATTTTTCATAATCATCTAAAACAATTAAAATTACAATCTCAAAAATATAATCACCAGCTATTTCGATTTTCTGAATTTGAAATATCATTTGGAATATTTTTATTCTGTGGGAACTTCTTGAGCCTTTGAGTAGATAATTATTTAATCTTCCATTTAGTTAATGAATCCAGTATCACTTGCAGCTGAACTGTAAACAGCTGCCATGTATAAAGATATTACATCACAAATCCCAGAACAACTGATATTGGAAGGTTCCTTAGCAGATCAAATAGTCTAAAGCATTTGGACTAACAGCAAGTTAAACGAGCATGATGCCTGGAAGAACTGGACCAGAGG
>VWYI01053907.1:0-19268 GCA_013399455.1 Anthoscopus minutus
AACCCCCCAAAAAGCATAAAGCACCCCAATATTAAACACCTCAATAAGAACCAGGAAATTACTATTCACTGGCCAAATGTGTGCCCATTAAACAGAGTTTATGCTAATACTGTCTCAGTTAAGTAACAGTTATTCATTATCTTCAGGCTAAATTGTTTCATTGGCAGATTTCTCATCAAAACAGCTGTTCTGAGCAACCACAACCATACAAACCAGGGGATATTCTACTGTCATTATTGTTGTTATTATTAAAAATAAGCATTTACATAAACGCTTCGAATGTATACAACTCACAATTACTCTCTAGGAATTCCTTACACTGAAAGTTTGGTGATTCAAAGAATATTTATCAATGTGGAAGCAATTGCTAATTGGTGATAACACAATACAGCATATGCTTTTTGATATTTCTGTTGTCCTGGAGCAAGTGCTTGACCTTATCTCCTGCTACTTTGGAGCTTTTCCTCCACAACCTAAAGAAAAGCAAATCTGAAGAGACAGCAGCATTCTCAGTTAGAAATGGGATGGAGAACTTTCTCATCTTTCTTCTTTTTCTCTACTTCCTTCCCCTCTTGCTTTGGCTTTTGGACTTCTCCGTGCATTTGCTCTCACTAAGAGCCCTGTAAACTCCTCTCCCATCAGCACAATGTGCTGCACTGTCCTTCCTTCACCCTGTTGGAGGAATCTCCATGCTGAGAAAGGCAGGAAAACCAGGTTTCAGTTCTCAGTTTCCTGTCTGTCTGCCCGAAATGCTGCTTGGCCTCTCCTGCCTCGGAGAGAGTTCACCTAGGTCCTCCTCAAGGGCAATGCTTGCACAGCAGAGCTGGCCACATAAACATCTAAAACATTCAGCAGCCAAGCTCTAGCAAGGCTATAATGAGCACAAACTAAATGTCTCAAATTCTCAACCTTGCCAAACAAAAGCAGTTCTCCATAGCAACGGTAGAAGGGGGAAAGGCCACCTCTAGCACCATCCTCCAAAGGATGGGGCCACTACAGTTTTGACACTAATGTTTCAGCTACTTGCTGTCATGGCAAAATAATGGTTTCACCCCTTAGTCTCATTTCAGTGAGGTTTTTCAACCATTTTTGTCAGAACTTAAAAAAATGCATGTGCCTATTCTGAGATAAAAATCCCACGTAGGGAACATCAGCGCAATCGAAATGAGTAGATGAAAATAAAGACTTACAAAGGGAAGTGTCAGGAAACCTGGTTAAGTGATGTTTCTAAAGGTGCTTGCCAAAGATCAGTAATTGGGAAAGAAACAGGAATGTGAACCTCTGCTTCCAGTCTCCCTAATAGATTAGAGAGTGCTTAAGAAGCTCAAATGCTCTGTGACAGAGCCTAGGAGGATGTGGACCATGAGTGGACTGAGTTTGGGTCAGGATAGAAACACAGGAGCTGGTTAATCCAACACAGCTGCCTGGGCTTTGCAGGCAACCTGCAGGGAGGCTCAGCACTCTGGAGAACAGCAGAGCTGTCCTGCTCTGTGTCAATGGCAGCTCAGTCCCAAATGCCA
The DNA here is from genome assembly GCA_013399455.1 of Anthoscopus minutus. Taxonomy (NCBI): domain Eukaryota; kingdom Metazoa; phylum Chordata; class Aves; order Passeriformes; family Paridae; genus Anthoscopus; species Anthoscopus minutus. The sequence goes on from VWYI01053907.1 coordinate 1,521, forward strand.
GCATCTCTGCTCGGCCAGAGAGGCACATGGGTGAGGCATTGCCTGGGATCCAGGAGGCTGTGGGGCGGGATGCAGCTGCATGTGGCAGAAACATTGTCACTGCACCTCTGGTGAGCTGACATGGCAATGAACGCAGCTGCCCTTGCAAAGATCTTGTTTCATCCGTTGAATTAAGCTTGTTAGAAAAACCTTAGAGAGATTTTTTGTGTTTGGGGTTTTTTTTCCTTTTTCATACTATCTCAAAGTGAAAAGCTTGTATTGTTCCACACAGTCATAAATTTTATTTGTCTTCTCACTGTTCCATAAATGCTTACTTTAACTGCCATAATCCATCAGTAGTTCCAGTGTGAATGCAAGGAGCTCTCAGAAGGCAGTTAATCAAGACCATTAGTAAGGTCCCATGTAGAGTGTTAAATACCAGTTTGGGTAAATTTAACTGTGTGACAGTAAATGGAATAAATAGAATCACCATGTTGGTAGTCTGGTCAGGGCAGGCAGAGTTATCCAGTGTTCATGTTGCCCAAATTACGTGTGAGTCAATCAGTTATACTTTTTTGTTTTTAATGATGAGTGAGAGACACTTCAAGTCCCATTATTTTTTTTTAATTTCAGATTTATTCCTAACCTAGGCAAAAATAAAGAAATCAATATCTTAAAAATGTTCACTGCGAGAAACCCTCCACAGACACAAAAATTAGTTCATGTAAGATATATTTCATTTCAATAATTTTAAAATCTTTTGATTATCACTGTCTCACTCCTGTATCTCTGATATTTTGACCCTTCTCCTTCACTGAGAATTTCATAAATCTTTTTAACTTGTACCTTTTGTTTAAGAAAGAAAAAAGTTCTGAAAATTATCAGTTCAGTATGTTTAATAGCAACACCCTCACCCCTCATTACAACCATTAAGAATTTGCATTCTTAAAATAGGACAAGGAACCCTGGAGTCAGATCCCATCTCCTTTGTCAGGAACTGTGAATCTTATCTACATCCATGGTGAGCTAGATGCTGCTGACAAGATCTAAAGAAGCTTTTAAGCTAATAATTTCTTGGATAGCTTGGAATCTGGGTGAGAGCCAGTGGGAGTCTGGCATGCAGTCTAATAAATTTTGCTAGCAATATAGTGGCTTTTCAAGCTTTGATGAACCTTGTGTCAGAGTCTCTCTAAGAGATAGCATCTTCATCTTTACACATAGATTACTCCAGAAAATCAGTGCTCATAGCACAATGCTTGTGCCCAATCCTAATTATTTCTCATTTAACTTAGTTATTTAATTTTTGTTCAGAGGATACTCTGGTTATTTTGCAGACACATGATTTTACTGGCAGATAGAGAGACTGGGGGAAAGGAGAACATATCGTGATGAGAATGGCACAAATGATGTCCATCTGTGCCTATTGGGAGCAGGAGGTGCCCATCAAGGTGCTGTAAAGTATTTTCTTGGATCTTCTGATGACTAAAAATATTTGCAAATCCAGTCCCACTTCTTTCCTTAAAGAAATGGAAGATAAATTTAACTTTTATGTTCAGGGTACTCCAAAGCTGAGGCATCATGACTCATGATGAATCATGAGTACACTGGTTCTCAAAAGTTTCTTCACCTTTTCTACTGACTGAAAAGGAAAAAGCTTTTTAGGAAGAAGTGGGCTTCAGGAGCCATCCAGCTGTCCATGTGGTACGTAAAACACACCAGGAGGCCAGAAGGCAATATCCCAAAGTTTGGGATGTTTTTGTCCTTGCAAATCAAGAGGGTTACATAGAGCTTAAACTTTTGAATAAGCATTTATCTTATTTTCTTTATCACTGAGTAGTAAAAATAGACAAAATGAGAACTTCTGCCCTTGGCAAAGTGGAACAGACAACTCTGGTACAGTTTAGCACAGAAACACATACATACTTAAGTATTCCTTTAGACCAGCTCAGCAAATAGCCTGATTTGTGCCTACTTTTTGCAATTATTTTCTGGAAGAAAAGTCTTCCACAGTCTTCCTGTAAATAATTCATGAGAGTATTTATCTTAAACTCCTTGTTCCTTGGCCCTGTAACTGCTTGCTCTTTAAACAGTCCCTGTGGTTTGTGTACATGTAAGTGTCTGTGCCTCAGTTGCCTATGACAATATAATACAGGTAATTTTCTTTGGCTGCATTACTCTATCATTGCTTTGTCTGTCTGCATAATATGTTACAGTAGTGAACGCATAACAATGCCTGGTAACTTTTCCCCTGCTTGCCTCCAAGTTGTTTAAAGTGAAGTTGGGGGCGGAGGGGCAGAGGCTGGCATCTAATTAATAATTTGTTTATTTCAGCTTTGTAATGAGAAAGAGAAAGGAAAAATATGAGGATGGCTGTTTATTACTTAAGCCAATATAATGTTAATCCATGACTGTGGCTGGCAGTGTGACTCTCTGAGGCTATTTCTTTGTGGGTATGTAAAAAACTGCAAAGAAAATGAAGTGTAAAAAAAACCCAGACAAGCAGCAGGAGGAAAACATTTTATCTTGTACACAACTAAATGGGAAAAGAGACAAGCAGGCAACAGATGAATGGGCCTGTGATGGACTGCATTTTTTGTGTCAAAACAGAGCCAACTGTATAACAGTCATTCAGATGGTAGGAAAGGCACCACGCAGCATGATTTCCAGTTCAGCTGGCACTTAGGGGATTAATTATATATATGGTAAATATTCTGTGATGACAATATCCTGCCTTCAGATACGGATACCCAAAACCAAAGTTTCTTTCTAGCTCTGCCTCTCCTACTGTTCCTAGTTTTCACTTTGAACTGATATAAAACTGTGCTGTGAATTCCCAGGGAGAAGGGAAGCTGTCACAAATGCCACATCACCTGTTTCTATCCTTGCCTCACAGAGAGCATTAATTCCTCTGCTTGTTCATTGCAGGGGTCCTGTGCTCTGACATGACTCCTGCTCTCTGACATGACTCCTGCTCTCTGACATGAAGTGGTTTGAAAAGACAAATAAGGCTGGCTCAGGGTTTGTTTTTACATTGGCAAGTGTATATAACCTGCACAATCCACTTGTTTCCTGCTCTTCTCTTTGCCTATCCTGTAGCTACAGCACTGTAGCTCAACACAGGCACTTTCCTTAAAATTGAAATGACATCAAGGATATCAAATAGAGCTTATTGATGAGCAAAAAGGATTTCTGACCAGTCAGCTTTCCAGAACTGACCAGAAACTTTCAACCCAGAAGGAAAAGAAAGAAGCTTTTTGCAAAGTACAGAAATAAATAATTGCTTATTTATGAATACTTAAATAATACAGCATAACTACTACCATTTGCTCATAGTAAATGGTTTTGTTAACTATAGTGGCACTCTCATTCCTGCTCACACAACTGCCATTGGTGGGCAGAAGTCCACTGGTGGTGGATTGAGCTGTCCCTTCGCATTGCTGATTTCTTTCACACTGCCTCCAACTCTACTTTTGTGGGTGTAAAACCAGCAGTAACTTCACTTAAGTCACAGAATCACAGAATGGGTCAGGTTGGAAGGGAGTATCATCGGTCATCTGGTCCAGCCTCCCTGTGCCATGTCTCTCTTGTACTAAGGAGCACAGAACTGGACACAGCATTCCAGATGCGCCTCACTATGGCTGAATAGAGGAACAGGATTGTCTCCCTTGACCTGCTGGAAATGCCCTTCCTAGCGCACCTTGGCCCAGGGCTCACTGTTGGCTCAGCACCCAGCCTGTACTGGTGCAGGAGGTTACTCCTCTCCAGGTTCAGGACCATATATTTATCTTTGTAGAATTTCAGACAGTTCCTCTCTGCCCATCTCTAAACTGTCAAAGTCCTTCTGAAGGACTGCACAGCCCTCTGGGGTATTGGGCCACTCCTCCCAGCTTGATGTCATCAGTGCACCTCATCCAAGTCATTGATGAATAAATTAAAACAATATTTTGCTCAGCTCTGAACCTTGTGGGACAAGACTAGTGACAGGCTACAACTGGACCCTGTGCCACTCATTATGGCTGTCTGCTAACTCTGTTGTGGTTGTCAGTGGAAATGGAAAATCCTTTCTGTACACTTGCAGCTTTGTCATAGCTTTTAGAAACACTTTGAGAAGTTGTCTTTTATATACAAAGCTCTTCTAGCTGCGGGCTGTGGTTTCCCTTCCTAAGGCTGTCCTTGTTCATTACAGCAATTGAAAAAAAAGCTGGGGCTTTTCTCCATTTAATCTCCAGACAAGAGTTCTGCCTATTTCTGTACATTACTTTTCCTTGATGCTCTTAAACCTCATAAATTGTTTCTCTGCTACCCTAATAGAAGAAAAATATATTGACTCTCACAGCATGTGGCAATCCCAGAGGGTCACAGGTAAACAAACTTTTAATTGGCCTCTGTTTGTGGGCATAGTTGAGAATTCAGTGACATAGGAAGATACAAAGTATCTTGTAAAATAAGCGGTTAATTATTCAGCAATAGTAGAGATGAGCTAAACTAGGAGAAATTGATCTTGCATAATTGGAGCTGATTTGAGCTGATTTTTCTAAGGGGAGCAAGCACCTGTCTGTGACCCTAGGTTATGCAGAAGTCTAGAGATCTAATTAGGGTATGGCAGGTATCTCTGTAAATCTTCCAATATTTGATGAGGGAGTAAAGCAGGGAGGCCTACCTATCATTTACCCTGGGCTTCCTCTTAGGACCCTTGACTGCACTGTAGTGAGGAGCACTGCTGCCAGTTTCCCCTATAGCTAAGCATCAGGGTAAGATTGCATGGCATACTCCCTTAGTTACAGAGTCTTCCTTATTTATAGTGTAAAAGAAAAGACACAGAGAAAGAGCAAGAGACCTGTGTATCTTCAATAAACTCTGCTTTGTAACTGAACTGCATTATCCAAGCTTTCCAGATAGAATATGCAATTTCAGTGAGTTTACAACCAGTGATTTCTCTTTATTTGTCAGTCAGTTGTTTTCCTGCCATGTGATACTAAGAAGGTATGAAAGCTGCCAAGGTGTCAGCAGTCAAGGAAACAAATATGCTGATAAAATGACTTATTAGGCTGCAGTAGCAGAAACTGTCTAAATTCTTTGCTAACAAAACCTGGTCATGATAAATTACATCACTGCATTTGAAAGCACCCCCAGTTCCCCAATAATAACCTCTCCAGATGAATCCATGCAGCACTGGCTGTTTCAGTTTATGGGATACTCACACCATGTCTGTTTGAAGAACTGATGAACCTCTGTAACTGTTTCAAAAACAATTTGTCCATACACTGTGAGATAAAGATTTCCACTTGTGTTGAGTGTTAACCCAAAGAGTGCTGAACTTCTGCAGACCTCCCAGAAAATGAGAACTGGGTAGGAAAGGGATGTAGAGCTCTGTCTGATGAGAGCAGAATGGAGATACAGAAACATTAACTCTTTAGAAGTGCTGAGTACAAATTTTGATAATTTTTATAAATACCATATTAAAAGGAAATAATAAGTGTATATACTATTCTATAGAAAATTCTAATGGTTTAGAAGATTAGGAAATTCTGAGCCAGAACACATTACTGGGACTATGGACAACATTGTATGTACAAGGGAGTTCTCAACAAATCAGAACTTTCTAAAGGATAAAGGAAATCTTCTAATACATGGAAACTTCTTCAGAAGGTTTTTAACTCTCTCTTGTCTTAAACAGAAGAATCTAGGCAAAGATGAGCACTTGTGCCTGTGACTTTTGGTTATCAGAGAATTACAGAATAGGTGGGATTGGAAGTGGTCTGTGGAGGTCATCTTGTCCCTGCTCTGGTTCAAGCAGGGCCATGTACATCAAGTTCCTCAGAACCAACTCCAGATGAGTTTCAAATATCTCCAATGGTGAAGACTCCACAGGCCCCCTAGACAACCTGTACCAGTGCTTGGTCACCCTCATAGCAAAAAAGTATTTTCTGATGTTTAGAGGGAACCTCCTGTGTTTGTTTGTGCCCATTGTCCCTTGTACTGTCACTAAACACTTCTGAAGAGTGCTTGGCTCTATTTTCTTTGCACCCTTCTTATAGATATTTATATAAAATAGTAAGGTCCCCCTCCAAGCCTTCTCTTTTCTGTGCTGAACAGTCCCAGCTCCACCAGCCTTTCCTCATATATGTGGTGCTCCAGTCCCTTCATCTCAGTGGTCTTCACTGGACTCTCTCCAACGTGCCCATGGCTCACTTCTCTTCTCACATCTGGAGTTCTAGGTCTACCAAACTGGACCCAACACTCCAGATGCGGTGTCCCCACTGGTGAGTAGAGGGAAGGATTCCTTCCCTCAGCCTGCTGGCAACATTGCTCCTAATGCAGCCCAGGATGTCACCGGCCTTCTTTGCTGCAAGGGCATACTGCTGGCATATGCTCAACTCAATGTCCAATAGGATCCCAGGTGCTTTTCTGTCATGCTGCTTTCCAGAAGGACCATCTTCAGTATTTACTGGTGCCTGGGTTCCCTTGTAGAATTTTATGATGTTTCTTTCAGGTCATTTCTCCAGCCTGCCAAGGTCCCTCTGCATGGGAACACGACCCTCTGTGTCATTATTAAACCTGCAGACAGTACACTCTGCCTCAACATCCAAATCATTGATGAAGATGTTAATTAGAATCAGACCCAGTATTGCCCCCTGGGGCACACTGCTAGTTACTGGCCTCCACGTAGACTTTGTGCCAGAAGATCACCACCCTCTGAGCCCAGCTGCTGAGACAGTTTTTGAACCAGCTCACTGTCTGCTCATGCAGCCCATACTCCAACAACTCATCTATAAGGCTCTTACAGGATTAAGCCTTCCTTGACAGCCTTAGGAAGATCCAGGTAGATAATGCCAACTGGTTTCCTCTCATCTACCAAGGCAGTTTTTTCATCATGGAAGTTTTTGGGTTGGCCAGGCATCAAGTTGGAAATGTTTTGAACACTGAACTAGAAATGACTGAAGTAGAACAGATTTTCAGAAAGCATCTGCTTAATATTTCCTACAAGTCAGTCTTTTATAGACTTTCTAAGATTGTGCATTTAAATTAAGCAGTTTAAATTTTATCTTAAATGAAGCTAGAAGCAAATAGCAATTCAAGATGTATGCCTGACTACTACAGGCAACATCTTTACTTTTATGTTTAACAATCTGGGGAAGAAAAGAGCTGTTTAAGAAAAATCCCTCAATTTATGGTTTTCCTTATTAGCACAGATCTGAAAATTATGCCTTTCTGTGTGCTATTAAGTGCTGATTCTTAAGTGTTAGAGGTCTACATGAGGTCTGATTTAATTATTTAGTATTCCATAAAGGCCTAGTTTCAGCTCCTCCATAAGTCATTGGAAATGTTCTCTTGATCTCAGCATGTAGGTCCCTCTGAGTGCTGCTCAGGCTGAATTCCTCCTCTGGAAGGAGGAATTACTGCCTGCTGTGCATCGCTGGAGCTCTCCCAGCCACCTCCGGTGAGCTGCCGCAGCCTCTCCAAAAGGAGAGATTGGTCCAGTGAGGAAAACAGGAGAAGACCCATAGGGGAGGAATCTCTCCCATCATTATGGCCATATTTCAAGTTGCCTTTTCGCTGAGTAAATCTATAGGCTGCAAAAACCTGTTTTTCTGGCAACATCTGTTTTTCAGCCTCTTCAGTTACCACCATCTCCTTCATCTATCAAACTCTTTAACCACCTGTCAGCAACATTTGAGAAGGACTGTGAATAACACTCAAGCTTCTGTTTATACTTCTCTGTGACCTTTTCCAGATCAAAGCCCTTTCCACATTGAGAGTATCTGCTATGTCCTGGCTCCATAGGAGATCAGATCAGCGCTGTGTTTCCTCTGTATTCAGGGCCCTCCTACTGACTCCAAAAGATTGTGAGGGTTGAAAGAAGAAAGAAGAGTAAAAAGGGATGAGCTTCAAAGTTTAAAGAGAAACTTACATCTTCAAAGATCTATATATGGCCGACACCTTGCCAAGAGCTGCAAGACAAACCAATGGGACACAAACATGAGGGAGGAGACAATAGCAGATGGCAAAGCTCATTTTATTCCCATGAAAGAAAACCCAAATATGAAGACTCTAATTATTATAGACCTGTGTGATTATGTCTGTATACATATTAGAATACCTGTACAAATGAATTGTAGAGCTATAGTCACAAATTTTTGGGTTTTTTAGATGGAAGGCTGAAGCTTTTTAGAACTGACAGCACACTCTTGTTTGGAGTTTCTGCAAAGTGAACTAATAATATATAAGATACAATAAGTTCTACTGGTTTGGCATCTGTGATTTGGACACCAAAACATCAGATCAGATCAGAACCAAAAACTGCTTCGATACACATCTAAAAATTTAAGTAGTTGCTTAATATATCTATTCTGGAAAGCACTTAATCGAGCACTTATATTTATGCACATTTTAAGTCCTATTGATTTCAAAATTGAATTTAAGCACACACCTAAATGCTTCACTGATTTCTGATATGGGGGAACAAAAGAATTGCATAATGGAGCAGATTAAAGGTCCTTCTAATAAGGTGTCCAATACCCATCAATGCCTAATAATGCATTTTACTTTTTAGTGCTATACCACGAAGAAATTTCTTCCCGACCTCAGCAGGTAACCATGCCCTGAAACATGAGAATTGATAGCACTTGTAATTGTATTTAGCCAGTGTCCTTGCAAATGTTCTTTTTATTTATATAAACGCTGAACCACTTGAACATGGATCCTTCTCAGTATCTAGGCCAGAGAATATCACGGTTTAATTAAACCTTTTGTAAACATCGCCTTTTATCCACTCACAATATGTTGCTTTGTAATTTCATTCAATGGCCACCGATTTATTTTTTATTATCAAAAAGGCTGACTAGTAGTGCTTTCTTGGCCTTCCATTTTTCATTTATAATTCTCCATACCTTTATTGTAGCTTCCTTTAGTTCTCAAGTTATTACTTTCCTTCTTCAGAAGTGTCCTAAAGTGAACTACCTTACAGTCACATCTCTGGCATAAACTCCAGCTCGGGAGCAATGCATGGAGAAGGGAATAGCAGGCCTTTGTTGTCAATTATTTTTCACTGTGTTGTTGTGAGCAGGTGGCACAGAGTAATAAAAGGACACTATTTCTTTCCTGTCTCATTTTTTTTGTCAGCATGGAGAATGACCACGTCTTCTTTGCCTGAGGCTGATTTCTGACATTCTGTCATATGTGTTATCACACACGTAGGTTCACTGAAGTCAGTAGAGATCTCATCTTGTGGAAGCATCTAAAATTCTCTGTAAGAGTTTTTCTGGATCTGGCCCTATATGGGTTCCTCAAGTAATGAAGGTAAAAGACAGGGGGATAGGAAAGGCGAAAATCAAGCGATCAGATTCTGTAGTGACTTTTGAAATGGCTAAAAGGCAACATGAAACATTTCCAATTCTTTACTCACTTCCTTCAGTTCTTAAAACAATGGATAATCTGTAAAATGAGACTGTTCTGTTTGATGCGGTATTGTGATAACTGTGGGTCTTAGGGGAATGAGAGGGGTACAGAAATACTAGCAGTTAGAGAACTTGCTTTGAAAAGGCTCTTGTGCTGGAAGGAGCTGCTCACACACAAAAATAGGAGACAGGCTCATGCTGCTTGAGGAGGAGCTGGTCAGAGCAGAGATTGCTAATGAAGTCTGGTCAAGGTCACTGGATGCAAGAAAAGACTCTTCACATTCAACGGATGTTACCTAGTGGATGAGCCCAAGAGAGGAATGGGAGACAGGTCTGGGGAAAAAAACATCAAGACCCAGGCACAAAAGAGATGGGAAACGAAAAGTGCAGATGCCAGTGGGGCTACCAGGTTACAGACCAAGCCAACAGGGAAGAAACCGATTCAGAAAAGAGAAAGGAAAAGCATTCAAAAGGGGAAATAAGTGTCTTCTTTCTGCTATGTCCAATATGACCAATTAAATAATCTTATGCATTTATAATCTTCCTTTCAATGGAAACTCTCCAAGGCTTCCCTGGCCTCAGTAGGCAATCACTTTAGGCTCTGAAGCATGAGATATGAATACCATTACAATTATTTTAGCTTAGATACAAATGTTGCTAATGGTCATATGTGGGCTCTTTTTTCCTCTTCATTTTGACAGTCTTTGCATTAGTGTCCTTAGCTTCCTAGGACTCTGAATTTGTGAAGAGGAATACACACTGCACAAGTCAGCCCATTCCTCAGATTTGTTCTAAATATACAGCCTTTTACAGTCTCTGGCCAACAGCTTCCCTTGGGTTTCTAAAGGATTTTGAATAATGAAAAGTGAATTGGGAAATGAACTATTGTTATGGGTGAATTTTATCAGATAGTTTTATGGAAATTGGTGGATTATTTATATACACTATAATTGTAACATGATTCACTACATACATTTGAGTGCTAAATGTATTGCTTATTAAGTTACATTTTAAGAGTCCCCTTGTTCTTGCACTATGTGACAATATGAAAAGCACAGACTGATTAGTTTTCACTGTTTCTCATATAATTATGAATAACTCAATCAAATCTCTTCTAACCCCTTTCTTCTTTCAGGCAAAATAGAATAGGGTCCTTTAAATTAACAGGTTTGACTTTTGACAAGTAGATAAGTTTGCTTCATTATCTGAAATATTGTCCTGTACTTTCCTAAATTGTTCCTGGAATTTTCAACACACTGTTTAACTGCACAGGCTTGCTTTGACACTCAGGGCACCCACACAGGATCAGTGGCCACTAAGGTTTGTGTGGGGTAACTACCACAATGCCACCTCACTCCTCACTTCTGTGCACAGGTCTTTGGTACAAGCAGATATGCAGCCCGGGGCCTGGTGTGCGAAACAGCCCAGATGAAGCCAAGGGTTTTCTTTAAATGATTTTGATGGGTGTTAATCTTAAATGAAAGAAGGCTTAAAAGCACTGAAAGAAGGCCTAAATGACTCTGCCAAAGTGGCCAGCAAGCTTTTAGTGAACAGTCCTCGGTGGGGAGGGACTGTCTTTTAGTCAGTGCTCCTATGATTAGGGTGTAGCTAGTGCTGCTGATACCACCACAAATACCATGCTCTGAGAGGAGCAGGATTAGTAAGGCCTGCCCTAATATCCCTGCTCCTACACAAACGGCCAGCTCTCTGTCCTCCCAATTCCTGTACAATGTTATTGCATACAGGACTTTTCATACCCTGACCACTTCCTTGGCTGCATCATGGGACTCACATCATCCTCCTGTGCCCCTAACTCAAGAGTGAAGGTTGTTGGGCAACAGACCTGCATGGGGAGGCTGAGCAAAGCAGGTAACCACAGAGCTCACACTGAAACCTTTCCTTCTATGGTGATACTGATTTGGATCTCTTTCCTCTATCCAGACCCAATTCTTACAAGGCATGTCTTTCAAATCTCTGAAACCTCCACAAAGGTTGTCTGGAAATAGGCAATGACTTTAGGAGGTGGGAAAGCAGCAGGCAGAAGAATGATTTCATAAGGCTTGTTTCCTCAGGAAATGAGGGTAATAAATGAATAGTCAAGAGTCAGGCTGCAGGTATCTGTGATAATGATAGGAAGCTTAATATGTTGGGGTTTTTCCCACAGTAGCACTCATTGTACGACTCTTGGCTTGAGCTTCTCAGATGGCTGGAAGTATTTTATAAATCTGTCTATCATAAGAATAGTGAATTATCCTGGCAACTCTTGGATTTCTGCTTGCTATTTCCATGCTCTTTCCCTCTTCCTATAGCAAGGAAGTTTAGTTCTGGAGAGGGGAAATAAACAGGGTATGTGTGCCCAGCAGGGAGGAAAGATCAATGGTCTTTCACACGCCTGTGATTCACAATGTGGCTTATGAATGCCACATGCTGGATCAACAATCTCTCTTTCTCAGAAGAGACTTATTCCCTTTGGTCCATCAGACCCTCTTGGCTGATAGTGAGAAAATATTATTCCTTGCATAATACAGCAGATTTCTGCTGAGGGAAACCCACCATCAGTTTAGAGAAAATGCTATAGGTGAGAATGGGCCTAGATAGGGAAACAAATGTGATGGCCTGCTTTTGGCCCCTTCTCCTCTTAGCTTTGTCCTGGTTTCAACCACCCCTGCAAATACCTGTGTGGACAGAGGAGGTCAGTTTCCACCATGATTCTCATTAAAACTGAAACTCCAACTGTAGCAAATAGGCTGTAAAGGGCTAAAGTTACAGCATCAGCCACCAGTACCTGTTAAATATGTCTTGCTGCTCTCCCCTTCTGCTAACCCTTTCAGAAGACAAGCTCCATGTGTGTGTGTGTGTGTGCATGTGTGTGTGTGTGTGTGTGTGTGTACAAGAGAGATGGACACCTTGAACTGGACTCTTCCCTACTGCTGACACTACACTTCTACATCAGCAAGATGCTGCCCTGGCAGGAGCTGCCAGCCTTCTGGCAAAGTGTCATCCATCAGGTAGAGCATTAAGCTGCTCTCTATGGAAGCCAAGCCTATTAAAATACAATCCATCTCAGGGGTATAGTGGGAGATGCATTGACCAGTCTCAACATAAAGAATAGAAGCAGACTTTCTGTGCTCAGCATTTCCACCTGAAAACAAGCTTGGTAAATAATTCCTTTGCATGCTCCTTACCTTGTCTCCACAGGCCTCCTAGTCTGGTATATTTAGTATAACTCCTTGCCACATCCTTAGTCAATTTTTCCACTTGTTGTAAAAGAAATAAAAGCTTACCAAACAGATGAAAAATTCTGATTACCTATAAATGGCTGGATGCCAGGGGCAACCTTATGGTACAATTATCCACTCCCTCTTTGCTGTAGCAAAAGAGCATCTCTTTAAAATATCTATCAGGTGATGCTGCTGCAGTAATTTAGTGCTCTTCAGGTAAAGCCTATAGCTCTGCCTCACCTACTTCCATGCAACCTAATGTAGTGATCCACCTCACAGCTGAGATCTTAGGGCAAAGCATTATAAGCTATTTCCCCACATTGTTTAGTGAAAAAATCAGCAATCTGTACACTGGATTAAACTCAGATACACCTCCCTGAAGCTGTTGAGTTTCATAAAGCCCAGGATATGTACGAAGAGCCACAGCAGCTATGTTTCAGCCCTTGAAATTTTAATGATGCTGCTCTGCTGGAGTGGTGCTGCTTACAGCTCACACTGCACCCCAGGTCAGCAATTCTCCTGCAAGCCAAAGCATTTACAAGCACCAGGTAACCACAACCTGGCTTCCAGCTTCCATTCCCCTATCACCAGTCCCCATTCCCTCTATCAAGAGCTTGACTATCTTTTTCACCACACAAAGGCAACTGTGCTGGCTCTTCCATTCTATCTTATTCACCACTAACAAATCTTCAGGAGAAAGTTGTTAAAGGTGATGTCTCTGCTATGGCAAAAGCTTCATTTGAGTAACAACTTCTCTTCCTGCATGCTCAGATTCTTCTTTTTCATTTCTTATTTTTATAGAAGGTCATCTCTATAGGAATTAATCTCAGGAACCCTCTCCGCCCCTCCTCAGATCAGTGTGTTCAGCCCACCACTCAACCGTGGGTTACAGGGTACTCCAGAATTATATTCCCTCACAACCTCTTCTTGATTTGCTTCCTTTATTAGGACACACATTTAAATATTCACCAGAAAAAGATAACTTGCTTTTGTGGTGGAAAAAGATTTTCTACTGGTGGAAATGAGGAGCACATGGAGCTTCAGTTTCTGCTTCAGTGAGTTTTTACACAAAGCTCAGGTGAGAAACAGAAAACACAAAACACAGTATAAGCCTGAAAAGCATAAAAATAGCCCATGTATAGGAGCAATCATCAGTCCTTATGCTCAACCATATAAATGGGCGTGCTGTCTCTGTCGCAAACCCCCAGAGTTAGTTTCAGTAAAAATGCTCACAGAACCAAAATTCAGCTTCTTCCATTCTCCCAAAGAAAATACTAGGAATTACCTGGGGGCTTTAAATAAAATGCTCTCTTAAAAGTTTTTACGCAAATTCAGGAGCAGAGATTCTCTTCCTTCCCTTATAATGCGTATTCAAGGTTTTAATTTGAAATTTTAATATTTAAATTTATTTTGTTCTTAATGCAAGTTTAGTACATTTAAGCAAAAATCCTTTTGTCTAATTATTCAGAAAAGTAGGCTGTGTTTCTTCTTAAAAATCCCACGGACCTCAAATTAACTCTGGAGTGTTGTAGGAGGTTAAATTTAATACCATCCCTCTGACTTGCATCGATTGGCAATGCAGCTATTTCTGCTGTACATTTTCCTTCTTTCCATTGTCATTATTTGTTTTTTTGAAATGTGGGAGGATCTATCCATCCTACCTAATTCTGAATCAGGACTCTGCTGTGCTAAGTGTTGTACAAACACAAAAGAAACCCATGGCTGCTACCCTGAGCATGCAGGGTTGCGAGACAGTGATGAGGAGCTCAGTAACCGCAGCCAGAGCACATGCAGCAGCTGCCTGGCCAAACTCAAGGTTTTTGGGGGGTGTCAACAACTTTGATGGCCTTAATGTGACTTTGGAGAAAAATACTGCAAAGGTAATTGTGGGCTTTAATGGGAACCTATTGAAAGGTGAAGGTGCCATGCAGCGAAAAAAGTGCAAATGTGTTTATCAGAAATAGTAACATAAGCAGAAAAGCCCAGTGTCACTGAAATAGCAGAGACTGTTAACAGGCTGCTCATTTCACTTTAACTCTGCTACTGCTGAAGGAAATGTTCCTCTGATTAGCTCAGGTACACTGTAATTATTTTAAGAGTCACTATGAGGATGCAACATCAGCACAATTTGAATCTGACACATTATCCAAACCAGCATGGATAAGAAAAATCTCAATATCTAAAGGTCAAAATCACTACTAGTAGTAATAGCTGGAGCTTTCTCTACATCAGAGAGTCAGCACAGGCTCAACAAAATCCCAGTTAAACCCTTGGATTATACAGATGACGTGTAACTAGGAAGCGTAGTCGTGCTCTAGGTAATTTTCATGCAAGTGTGTATAATTTTGAATATATTAGCTCTCTGGGCTCCCAGTGCCCCAACATGTATTCTGTTTTCCTTGCTGATAAGCAGAGAAGCTACTCTGATACCACAGACAGCAAAATGGCTGTATTTATATCTTGCTGGAGTAGTACTTCAGAGATTGTGGGAATGCCTGCAAAACATGCAGGTCAGCATTCCACAGTAATGAGTAGATGAAAACTGTAAACCACTTCCCACACTCAAGTTATGAGATCTGCCCCCCACAAGAGTTTATAGTCAGCTTTGTTAAAAAACAAAACAGAGCAAAAAACCACTAAAGAACAACAAAGCTACAGGAATTTTTTTACTTCACAGCTGCATAAGTGATGCTTTCCTTAATTTGAAAAGGATGCTAAGGTTCAAGTGAGCAGATTGGGACAAATATCTGCTGGGAGATAGCAGAAAGCCTTCATTCAAAAGAATGGAGTAAACAGCAAAATAGTAAGACAATGGGTAAAGCCAATCCTGACCTTTTTGAAAAGTATGGTAATTTATACAATCAGCCATGGGAAATACCACTAGACACCCTGTGCTGGACTTTGCTCTGCAATAACAGACTAAGGAGGTCCTTTGCTCTTCTACACTTGTGCTCCTGGCCATGGATACTTCCTAAGCTGGAGAAGCATTTGACAATGGAACGTCTTCACTGATGCTTAGAAGGCACTTGGAGTGTTAGTGCTTCCAGCTGATCCCAACAGGATGTTCCAAGGCTACACTACTACCAAAAATCAAAAACCACAAAAGCAACCAAACCAAACTAAACACAAACTAAGCAAATCAAAACAAACAAAACCCCAACAACAACAACAACAACAACAAAAATATAGCTGCAGGCACTTTGGAAGGCAAAGTAAGCTGTTTCAAGTGATGTTCCCAAAAGATATGCTAAAACAAGAGGAAACACTCAGGGGCTGCATATGCTGCCTTCATCCTGGTGAATCAGGCCCAGTCTGTTTGTTTATTTATTCCTCTGATTTATAGACCATCTACTGCCATGGCAGCAGGGTTTTTATTTACACATACAAGAACATAAATTCTGATAAATTCCATAAAAGCTGGAGAAAAAACAAAGCTTAAGGAAAAAGGCCCAAACCTCTAGCTAACACTAAACATCTTGAGTTGTGTTCTGAATTACTACACCGGGAATATTGTGAGCTCTAGGATTTTTAACAGAGATGACTGATAAAAATAAAGCACTACAACCATTTTTGAAGGCGTTGAAATAAAGGTCAACGGACAATTTCTCAAAAGTACATATGTGATGTAGAAAATAAAGTCTTATTTTGAAAGACACCTAAATACAGAATATTATCAGCATTTATTATCTCACTCTAGTGAAAACACTGCAGATTAAATACTTCTCATCTTGGGGGTCTGCATCTATAAAGGTCTTCTGGCCTTTCAAAGTACTTTAGTTTTAATACTTTAGGCCTCAATTAGTTTTATAATTAAGTTTTAGGTTCCTCAATCATTTGGATTGTTTAAAACTTTATTGGAAAACCTAAATGCCTTTACAAATCTGAACCTTGGGAAATTAATATCTCTTGACACTGAATGAGACTGCAGGCCACATTCACTGAGACTGGAGGAAGTGAAGTGCTTCAGCTCTGCTAGGGGCCTCAGGACCACTTCTCCAAAGAAGAAATTTTCAAAGGCACAGAGAATTCTGACATCCACAGTGTTGTCTGATATAGGTTAGGAGGTGAATTTCATATAAAGTGTATTAATAGAAAACGTAGCTTTTTCAAAGGAAATAGAGCCTTCCATATCAGGCAAACCATATCTTCCAACTTCAATCTGTTTTTAAGGAAGAATTTTAACTATGAGTTTACTCAGGCCTCAGTAAAGTTACAGAAGAGTTCTCTCCAAATCTCTTGGAGAACAAAACAGTTCTATGAAAACTTGCAGTAAAAGTGGAAATCTATCACAATACTTTTCTGCCCTTACTGCTAAAATTTCTCTAATGCTATCTTGCTTTCAGTTTATCTCCTTTATTTCCCACCTTATTCACCATGGACAAAACTAGATTCTTTCTTTTGCATCAGTTTTATATTCATTTCTAGAGACTTTTATGGTTTTGTTTGTTTCTTTCTTCTTTACAATACAATTGTTTCAATACATCCTTGAATAAATTTAACTTTTCACCTTATCTGTGTCTCAGATGATTGATAAAAATTAGTTATAATGGTGTTGAAGATGGATGTCCTCTGCACTGGTTTGGGTTAACAACAATGTCCCTCAAAGATGCAGTAGAAAACTGAAATGCAGACTGCGTGAGACTCAGTGGCAGAGGTAGAGCATTACTGATCCTTTAGGCTGGTCTGCATGGCCAACCAGGCAGCAACACTTTTGGTAAACTTGCAAGTAGAGTGCACCTGCAAGGCCTAATATTTATATAAAGGGAACAAAGATAAGCAATGGATTTAATTTTTTCCCTGAGACTACAGAAGTGTGGGAGCTCATACCCAGTTTCTTCAAAAGCTGAATCTTGCTGACTTAATAAACAGTCTGATTCCATGAGTATCACTATCAGACTTCTTGTGTCAAAGGGATGGAACTGAGTAAAATTAGCTCTCACTGCACAAGAGAGATGCAGAATGAGCTGTGTGCATATTTTCAGGGAGGGTTTTGGTGAGGAGCTCTGCACTGAACTTGTGCTCAGTGTGTTGAGTTAGGGGTGAACAGCTGATATTAATGGCTGTGGGCGGGATGACTTTGTCAACAACAACCCCAGTAATCTTGGGGCTTAGGAAATATGATTTCTGTGGTAGATAAGGACAGGTGCCGC